>JAECUM010052379.1:0-15116 GCA_016617855.1 Megalonaias nervosa
AGCATCCCACATATTTTTTCTAGTAATAAAATAATAATTTGGATAATTAATATTTACTATATAAATGGAGCAAGGAGAATTTGTAACACATCCTATGGTTAAAACTTATGATGCATCGCGTGATGGTGTAATTAGAAACTGTCGACTAAAACACCAGTCGGATCTGTTTGCCACAGGTTGTTATACGAGTGTTTTTACGGACTGATCAAAGATGGACTTGTGATTGATCATACTGATTCAAATCCAAAGAATAATTCTTTGAATAATTTGCAGGCCATTATACAGTCAGAATTCTGCACGTGGAGGTACCGGCAAATACAAATACGGGCATTTGAAAAAGACGAGATATACTTGTGCGGGTAATTGTAAAAATGTATATAAAAAAGCTAATACCAGGTGTAACTCGCCTGGCACCCCCGAACCTTAAAGCGCCCGGGGTTCACTTGGGGTGTGTTTTTATTGCAACCCCTATCGCGCTTAGCGATCCATTTAGACAACCCTCTGAATCTCTAAAATTTTGTTTCGCACTTAGCGGTTCACCAGGGGGTATGTTTACGCACAACAATTACCCAAAATGAGATATATTCGACGCCATTCAACTTGCTCGTCATGTAATCCCTTTTTGCCATATCTTTTTACAGTTGTGATTTCACAGATTTTGGCTCGATATATTTATAATATTTATTGTGATTATGATATTTTTTTTTATTCTGATTCTGATTCTGATTTATTCACATTCGGATTCAGATTAGGAGTATAATATTTATTTTTATTCTGATTTATTCAGATTCAGATTCTGATTATTATTCAGATTCGGATTATAATATTTATTCTGATTATAATATTTATTCTGATTCTGATTATAATATTTATTCTGATTCAGATTATAATATTGATTCTGATTCTGATTCAGATTATATTTATTTTTATTTTTATTTTTATTCTGATTATAATATTTATTCTAATTCTGATTCTGATTAAAATATTTATTCAGATTCTGATTCTGATTATGGTATATATTTTTTATTTTTATTTTTATTCTGTTTATAATATTTTTTCTGAATCGGATTATAATATTTATTCAGATTCAGATTCTGATTATAATATTTATTCAGATTCGGATTATAATATTTATTCAGATTCGGATTCTGATTATAATATTAATTTTTTAATTTTATTTTCATTCTGATTATAATATTTATTCTGATTCTGATTATAATATTTTTTTTTTATTTTTATTCAGATTATAATATTTATTCTGATTCAGATTATAATATTTATTCTAATTCTGATTCTGATTCTAATATTTATTCTGAATCTGATTCTGATTCAGATTATAATATTTATTTTTTATTTTTATTTTTATCTTGATTGTGATATTTATTCAGATTCTGATTCTTATTCTGATTATAATATTTATTCAAATTCTGATTCTGATTCTAATATTTATTCTGATTTAGATTCTGATTCAGATTATAATATTTATTTTTTATTTTTATTTTTATCTTGATTGTAATATTTATTCAGATTCTGATTCTTATTCTGATTATAATATTTATTCAAATTCTGATTATAATATCATTTTTTATTTTTATTTTTATTCTGTTTATAATATTTATTCTGATTCTCATTGTCATTATATTATTTATTCTGATTCAGATTCTGATTCAGATTATAATATTTTTTTATTTTTATTTTTATTCTGATTATAATATTTATTCAGATTCTGATTCTGATTATAATATTTTTTTAATTCTTATTTTATTATGATTATAATATTTAATTTGTATTTTTATTTTTATTCTGATTATAATATTTATTCAGATTCGGATTATAATATTTTTTCAGGTTATAATATTTATTCTGATTCTAATATTTATTTTTAATTTTCATTTTTATTCTGATTATAATATTTATTCAGATTCGGATTATAATATTTTTTCAGATTATAATATTTATTCTGATTCTAATATTTATTTTTAATTTTCATTTTTATTCTGATTATAATATTTATTCTGATTCTGATTATAATATTTATTCAGATTTCAGATTCAGATTATAATATTGATTCAGATTCAGATTTTGATTATAATATTTATTGTGATTTTGATTCAGATTCGGATTATAATATTTATTCAGATTATAATATGTATTTTTATTCTGATTATAATATTTATTTATTTTTTTATTTTTATTCTGATTATAATATTTATTTTTATTCAGATTATAATATTTATATTTTATTCTGATTATAATATTTATTTTTATTCTGATCATAATATTTATTGTGAATTTACAAATTCAGACAGGTCAAGATCTCACATACAAACCTATTGTCCAAGATTTATTTCTTAAATCAAGCAGGTGTTCACTTTGGTCAGTAAGTCTGAAGTGTATCCGTGACAATAGCGGATTATGATATCACAGATAAACCGGAATTAACAGGTAATGACACAATTAAAAACCCCGGGAGGGGGGATGGGGACTTCAGGGGTAAATGAATATAAGATATATCCCTGCCGTGCCTTCCTGGATTTTTCAAGATCTAATTGATAGCTGCCATCGATTGCATCACATACAAGATTGACTGCTATCGTTGATGCAATATTGACAACACCTGGTGATACATGACGACCACCGCCGTCTGGATCATTGTTATATATGAGAATACTTGGAGAAGGGAATATTTATGTCCATGATTCTAGTATCGCTGGAAAATATTTATTAATGATATCACTGGCTGTTATTTTCAACTCATCGTTGAGTTCGGGTAATATGTATGTTGCTAATTCTGCTTCTGTGATCGCACAGTATCTGAGAAACAACTGCTTAATTGTCGTCGAAAAGAGGTGAAATATCGATGAATTTATCACCAGTAGCAATCACTGTTTCAATAATAATCCGATTGATAAATTTGAGGTCGGATACAACCTGATTCATATGCTGTATCGTTTCAATTATTTGACGTTTTAGATCGTCTTTTGGACATTCTCGTATGTAACTTTGAAACAATTGATGCAGTTTGTTGTGTGCACGTATGTGCTCAGCCTCAATGGCATTGATGAATAAATAATTATGATCATCGTAGATTTTTGGATTTCCATGATCGTCATAATAATATATTCTTCTAGATAACTTTGGAAGTCTTGTACCATCAGTCGCAGTAAAATATTTAATCTCAATATGTAAAGGAGCTGTGTTTCCCCCCGGTCAATTATTTTGAGTAGATCAAACCCCCTCCATGGATAATATTATCGGTAGAAAATATTAGGTCCTGGTCGTCCTTGATGTACAGGTGCTATCTCTGACCATCCTACACAGTTCGGATCGATGATTGATATATATCTACTGTGTAATCTGGCGTTGATATTTCAATGGCGGCTGATAATGTTGGCTCATGAACTGTAATAGCGATTTTGGATTCTTTTCCTGTAATAGATTTAATTCTGCGTTGGAATTCACTGTTGATCTGTTCGATTTGATAACTACCAGTAGGAATACCAACAACATGCCAGTCGGGGGTTCCATCAGATTTATTTTTATACGAAAACACTAATGAGTTATTTGCTTGCAACCCACCGAATGACTTTGATCTGATATTTGGCCAGCTGTAATAGACTCTCAGTTGTGCTAGCGCTATTTCCTTGTCTGGAATTGCCGCTGGAAAGCTAACGTCAAATTCAGGATTGGTTGAGCTCGCTGATATCATCGTAGTTGTTGGTGGTGTTGTATTAGCGACGATTTGTTCTAGCAATATCAGGGATTGATTTTGCGATATTATTAGTTAAATCCCTGATTTTAAATCCCTGTCTTTGTCCCTGATATAATCAAGAGTGATTCTACCTTGACAGAGTCCTTGACAAAGTTAAGGGGTTGGTTTCCAGTTGATTCATGAAAAACCTTAATCATTTCTGCGAACTCCTGATCTGATATTATTCCATCATTGAGACCTGATGATATCAGCGATGATAATTTGGCGTGCGCATTTGTTGCCGCTGATAGCAACTTTGTATCTTCATGTAATTTATCAACCGCACACGTAGATATCTTTTATGCGATGATATTAAGGATACCAGCAACACCGGTTATAACTGCAACACCAATTCCTATTACTGGTGCTATTATGTATGTGGCTGATAATGATCTTATTATACTTGCTGTTTCAGCGACTACGGCAGATGCAGAGTATAATTTTTTTATTTATTTTTTTTTTTTTTTGTTTTTTTTTTGTTTTTGTTTTTGCACAGCATATTCATCAATGATATTTTTCAGTTGGTCTTGTAACAAACACGCTTGCTCGTATCTGCAATGTTGCGCTGCAACATCGCGTTGAAAGTCAATCTATTGGTTCATTATTTAAATTGCTAATAATTTAAGTAGGTGGTAGTTTAGCGACGAATTCAATACACCAATAGTACAACACGCCAAGGCCTTTTTCTTTGGGTTCCACCACAAATGTTCCCTCGTCGTTTTGATCCAATATCACTAACATAGTTCCAGACGGAGTCAGGAATGGAGAACGCCATGAAATTGTGGTAGATATTGTAAATGTTGTAGTGCCGAGTACTGAGAATCTGTATATGCCGGTAACCTTAGCGGTATGTTTGATGGATTTATTGAGTGATGTCCATAATGCTGATCCAGACGCTACTGTATATACTTCATCATCGGTAAAAAATTTTATGTCAGAGAGTTTAATATCAATAACTGCTGGACTTCCAAAATATTCCTTAATGGCTCTATTTGTGTTTCTACGAAAACTTACAAACGCGGCTACATGAGTAGCATATTCAGATCTAAATGTGTCATTCCATTATTGATTGTCATTAAGGAGGTCATCATTGGGATGTTGCTATTATCGAAGTATTTCTTCGTTGCAGCGTCATCGTTTGATTCTGGTTCTCCAAGACCTGTAATTTTATTATTATCCATATTGAGAGAACCAGTCATTGTATCACCGGTGGATAGTAAACGATCATTGATCTCAGTTCTGATCGTGGCGTTGTTGCTGTCTACGTATCTTTTGTTGCCACATCATCGTCTGATTTTGGTTCTCTCACAAAATTGTATTTCTGCTCATGTTGAGATCGCCATACATAATATCTCCAATTCTTCTGATGCGTCCAGTAATTTCCCCCATGAGTGTTAAGATTGATTCCTCCGAGTTTTTAATTTTACCGTTTTTAGCAAACACCACTAAGTTATCTTCGGTTGCATCTGGAACTAGCAGAATAATATCTCTCAACGGGATATTGCTCGTCTTTAATCGTCCTTGTTGATCCTGAAAACAGCAACTTCATTTTGGTCAACATCTATGAGACGCAAAAGATTAACGAGCTCATCCTTGACCTGGTCAAGAGTTGCAAACTTGGATAATTCACCTTGAGGCTTGAGATTCCGAGAAGATCTTCCGTAAATATCTACTATTGTATATTCACTAAGACCCGTTTAAAACGCTGGACAACGCGGTATACTCGTGCACGACTTTATGAGGAGGCGTCGTTGACGACGACACAGAGTCGAGCACAGTGAGTACTTCACGGCCACATATTGGCCGATCAGTTATTGTCTGTGTTGGTAATGTTGAATACCATATGGGAGTGTTTTGAAGTCCGTCGACATATTTTAAAACTTCCTTCGGTGGTGCCAGTCCATACGATTCAAAATAAACAACTCCACGTGGATCAATCGCTACTGCAACCCAAAGCGTACCTGGACCAGAACTTCCATCGAGATTAATGATACCGGTCTCAACACGGTTTGGTTGTTTTGGTAATTGATCATGCATAAAAACACCTCTTAAGTTTTTGATGTTTAATTTTTAGCAGCATCAAGTAAATCAAAATTAGACTTGGGAATCATGTTTAGCGAAGTGTTCCGGGCAGTCTTAGACCTTGACCGTACCACGAATGAGGGGTTCCTGGCAGTCTTAGACATTTCCCTTTATTGGACGTCTTTTAGTCCGTGACCTGTTGCTTTCTTTAGTGCCATCCCAGTGGCAGTTCCAATAGCACCAAGTGCAGCTGCTTTTGCAACAGCTGGGGCTGCAGCGGCTATTAAAGCTGGTATAGCTGCAAGAAGTGGAAATATACCAGCCGTCTTAGCAATATCTTTAATGGCACCCGCAGAAAGATTAAATCTAACACCGGTCTTTGATCGTTTGGCGTCATTGAAGTGCCTGAGTTGACGTTCTGTCAGTGGTAGTTTATTTGGACCACCTGCGATCTGTGCTGATTTCAGCAATATTTTTATTCCCGAATTCTTTTTTTATACTGAATGTAGCTTTTTAATCTGACCAGGAATCAGAGTAACACTAACATGATGATATGACACTATAATATCATCGACGATTTAATTACATGTTTTCCACTGGGGCATCAATGACTCTCATTGGTCCACCAACACCTTCAAGCAGCATTGTTTTGTTTGAGAGTATAACAGCGATTGCTCTATAACCACCAGCGGGTAGTCGTGCTACACGAGCTCGGAAGTGTATGTCAACGACTGATTGTCTGAACAAAACCAAGTGTTCCAGTGAGAAATAATAGATCGGATATAATGTTGTGAAATCAAGCTGTGATATCTGCAAACCAAAATCTACATTCTGATCACGCCCCACGAATGTCATCAAACGATGATAAGCATGTGCAACATGATTATTATCAAAATTCAGCAACACTTCTTCAGAAGGTTCTTGATGTCAAATTATCCTCAAAGAATCTTCACTAACCCCAAGCGTGTCAAACACCATTGAATTTCGTTCCTGATAATCTACTCTCGCATTTTCCTGAAACGCAATGAATATATGTCGCGGCGCAGAGACACCTTGCTGTGATGCTATCTGCCATGTGAATAACTCAGCAACATTACTTTGAATACTATCTGTGGTCATCGTCAACCATGACAACGTTGATTTACCACCTTGATTTATGAAAGAGAGCAACCGTTGTTCTTCATTCAGAGATGGAGTCATTGTTGGCATCCACAACGAAAGTTTTGTTAGTATTCCTTTACCTACATCAACGGCGGCAGCACGCCATATTGCATCATTGTCGGTGGCTTTTCTAACAAGAACAACTGTATGCTTAGCTCCGAAAATGATCTTTCTAACATGTCTGCAGAATCCAAATATATTTGATAGTGAAATCACACATGAAAATTATTCATTGCCGTTCAACATTGATCGACGTGATCCGAATCCTCCCAAGTTGAAATTTTCATTCATTGATGCAACTTCAGTTCCAGCTGCATTCATTGTCATGTTGCTGCATTCGGGTTGATCAGTGGTATTCTTTGCAAACATCATTGATAGACCAGCTGATCTCGAGTAATCTTCGCTGTATCTTGCAAGGCCAAGTATCGTCGTGGCAACGTCGACGTTTTCCAGGCATGATTCAATATTTCTTCCGTCGATGCTATACGTAGCACTGTTAAATAACGCCATGAAGTCATTATTAACAAAACCAAATCAATCACCAATTCCGTTCGCTGTATCATCTGCTTGCAAAAGTCTACCTTCGATCTCAGTGAATGCCCCAGCGGGCAGGAAATATTTACTTGTATCCTGAACTTGCGACTCAATTCTTCCTCGTGCGTTAGGTACACGTGCCTCATAAGAATAGTACTAATAATCACGCATCGATTCATCCTTGAGAACTGGTGAGTCCATGTCAAATGCTGGATCAGATACACGTTTGAACATCTTTTTTACTACTTGTTATCGTCTAACACGAAGACCACTTCCTGCTATTAGACTAGCTGTTATATTTTATTCCTTTTATGATAGGGGTACACCAGCCAACTCTGCTAGTTTTTGATTTGCAGCTTGATTTATTATTTCACTAACATTTGCTGGCATAATTTCGGTTCTTGCCAGTTTTACTGGTTGAGGTCGGACCGCTGGAGGCGGTCTGCGTATTAATCGTGCTAGTCTATCCCTGATTGCTGAGAATGCTTTACTAGCAACATCACCAACAGCACCAATACCTTTATCACGAACAACGTCAATAGCTTTCATTGATAATTGTTTTGCAATCGGTATTGCTTTTGGGGCTGTTCTTCTAAATAAACCCTGAACAACATCACCGAGTCCATCTCCGTAGATCGCTTTTATAGGCTGGTAATCGCGAATTTATCACCGTGACCATTACAGGTCAACGTTGAGCATTATGAATGATCATATTATTTTCTTGTCACTGATATAATTGCATCAATCATCAACGATTTCATCGTCGCGGTAATCAGCAACTATTTCATCAATGAGGGACCGACAAAAATTAATGTCCATGATACCTCCTGTAAATAATCTCTGACAAATAGCAACTGCTTCATTAATGATTTCTGGGGAATTATTACCCGCTCGTTTTCAGCCAATCAGAATTTCTAGTCTATCAACGTCAGCAAGGACGTTAGTAGGACAAGGAGTATCAAGGCCACTTCCTCGAGTGATTCAATCGCTCAGACTGCTTCCAGTTGTTTCTGCTTTTTTCTTACTTGCTATTGAACGTAATTCCCTCTTTCGTCTAATTTCTTCAAATTCCAAATCTTCTCCTAGTTGTTTATCTTTTTTAAGTCGCAACTTCATTTCTTCTTTTCGTTTCCTTACTTGTTTAGCCTGTTTAAGTTGCACATTCATTTCTTCTTCTTTTTGTCTCCCTTCTTGCCTTGCTTGTTTAATATACTCATCCACTGCCTGGTTACAAATATTAAAATTATTAACATCTTCCTCAGATCTGATCTGCGGAGTATCAGTAGCGATGCGATATATATTCTTAACCCAATCGGCAGATCTCGTAGTTCTAACATATTCGGGTTTTACATACTTATCTCTATCACTATATCCAAACGCGGCAATATCAAGTAATTGGGTTTGGTCCTTGATAGCGGCAATACTTTCAGGCGTAAATTTATTTGCAATGTTAATTCTAACTTTTGGCAGAGGTTGTGGCTCATCTTCAAGTTGTGGTGGTCGAGTTGCTTGAAGACGGCCAGCAATATTAACAGGCAATGTTTCAAGAGCTTTTTTGTGCTGCCTCGGTACCTATAACAATTTTTCTTGTTGGTTCGACAATTGGTTTAAGTAACTATTCTGCACCTTCCGTAAATTCCACCCGAGACTCCTGACGAGCTTGTAGTTGTTGCTTGACAGAATCACGGACGGGGAGATATTTCTTAATTGCCTCTAGTCGCTGTCGAGCTAGTTTAGATGTGTGAGATTCCATGATTAGCGTTATTATTGATATAATAATGACTTAATTACACTACACAGCAGCGGGGGGGGGGGGCGGACGACCAACAGGTCGGTAAACGAGAACGCAAAACACAAGCGTCAAAACAAAAATGAGCTAACCTGGTTAGAAAGGCCTCGGTCGGTTAGAGCTCGCGGTTTAGTGTTATTGACCTTGTATTTTCATTTTTTGTAGGAAGCTTTATTTTCGCGAAATAACCAACGTTCCCTCTAAGCTGCGCGCGCGCGCGGCCGTGCAGCTGCTCAGACATCCCAGCGCAGCTGAATTGTTCTCAGCGCAGCAGATCCATGCCTAGATTCCTCATCTGACTGAGCAGCATTGCGTGGCACACAGAGAAGATCTAGGAATCGATGACGCGTGGGGAAAGGTTTCTCTTATGAAAAATATTGAGACATTACTCCGGACCGTCTACACTGTTTTTAGCCGATCGAGTGTCAAAAAAGTCGCATTTGAAGAGCTCGCTAACGTCTCCGATGAAGATGTTGTCTCTTTTAGGCTACTGAATAAGGTGAGATGGATGTCTCGACATTTTGCTGTTAAAGCTTTGATGAAAAACTACACAATTCTAATAGAATATTTTCAGAAGCAGGTCGAGGAAGATAATGATCCGATTGCAAATTATTGTTTAAAAGAACTCCCAAACCCTCAAGTTCACGTCGCTTTAACTGTCTTGAATGAAGTTTTAGCTGAATTAGCTGATTTGTGTACAGTATTCCAGAGAAGCTGTATATCAACCATAGAGGCTGTACAGCTTGCCAAAGCAAAAATTTCTAAACTGAAATTACAATATTAGGAAGGAAATGAAATTCATGGGAGCGACGCTTTGAAGATGCTGTTGTCAACAGCTAGTTATGAAGACACAAATACAGCTGCGATCTTAAGGTTTATAGAGCGTGTCTGCCTGCACTTACAAGAAAGATTCCCAGATGGCGAATTAAGTGAGTGGGCAGCGTTTGATACTTAGGCGATTCAGAATCAAACAAACTTTGATTACGGAAAAGCTGAACTAAGCAAATTAGCGACGAAATACGAACATTTACTAGGCCTAGCTGGAGAAACGACACATGCAAAGCTTCAATCGGAATATAATGATCTAAAATTTATTTTAAAGGAAAAACTCCAATCTGGAAGTTTAAAAACTTTTGCGGATGTTATTTGCTTCGTGCTAACAGAGGAGAAGTTTTCAACCATGGTGACATTTGTGGATATATGTGGTACATTTCAAGCTTCGAGTGCTGATGCTGAACGTGGTTTTAGTCTGATGAACGATATCAAAACAAAACTGCGTAACAGACTTGAGGTTGACCATTTGGACATGATTATGCGAATTAAATTTTATCTAACAAGTGGACAAACCGTGGATCTTGGTCGGGTATACAAATTTTGGAAGGGTAAAAAAAAACAGAAGAGAGCACACTATATAGACATTATAGGGGAGCTTGTTTTTACTCAATTTCTTTTCAAAGTACATAATACCGAGTAAGTACGAACTACGAAAATTATATAAATTTATCATAAAAAAAATTGTTGATTTAATTTTTCTATCACGTGTTGACTCGTAATAATTATAGTATATTATGCATTATTTTTTGCAATTTGTATGGATGTTTTATGATGATCTAAAAATTTTGCTCAAGTCACCGTAATGCTTGCACAATGCAGCGCGCATAGCGCGCACATCTACCATTCGCTTAGAGGGAACGTTGGAAATAACCTTCCTATAGTTTATCTGATTCACCCTCCCTGCTGCTGTACGTATTACATTTAAATTATTAGGATTTAAACTACTTTGTAACGATCTCTCAGGTTATTAAATTGAACGTATTCTGACGAATAGTTTCATTGAAATAGTATCATCAAATATGACGTTGTTTGTCTTTGATCGTCATTTCTAGCAACTTCTTAAACTGCAACAAACGTACGTCTTGGAAGTTTGTCGGTTGCATTTGTGGTGACTCAGTGTTGGTCAGATATCGTTTGCATTATACTGTTGTCTGTACACACGCATTTACTCCAAGTGTAATATTATTGTATATCTAGATATCAATCGAGAATCTGTATCAGTTTGTATTTTTATACTGAGTTCAGCCCTCGAAATCCAAAGGAAATTGGCTGTATTTTAAATGTTTGAATAGCAACAACAGCAGCATCTTCGAGAATAATATCATTGTTCTGTCAACTATCTAATATTAGTGTATGTTTAACCCCTCTTGCTATTCTGTCAATATCGATATAGTCTTAGTGTATATTTAATCCTTTTTGTTACTGTGTCTGTATCTATCTAATATTAGTATGTATTTAACCTCTCTTGTTATTGTGTCTATCTCTATCTAATATTAGTATGTTAACCCGTCTTCTTCTTGTGTCTAAATCTATCTAATATTAGTATGTTAACCCGTCTTGTTCTTGTGTCTATATCTATCTAATATTAGTATGTTAACCCCTATTGTTTTTGTGTCTATATCAATCTAACATTAGTATGATAACCCCTCTTGTTTTTGTGTCTATATCTATCTAATATCAGTATGTTAACCCCTCTTGTTTTTGTGTCTATATCTATCTAATATTAGCATGTTAACCCCTCTTGTCCTTGTGTCTATATCTATCTAATATTAGTATGTTAAACCCTCTTGTTTTTGTGTCTATATCTATCTAATATTAGCATGTATTTAATTACTCTTGTTCTTGTGTCTATATCTCTCTAATATTAGCATGTCAACCCCTCTTGTTTTTGTGTCTATATCTATCTAATATTAGTATGTATTTAATCCCTCTCGTTCTTGTGTCTATATCTATCTAATATTAGCATGTTAACCCCTCTAGTTTTTGTGTCTATATCTATCTAATATTAGTATGTTAATCCCTCTTGTTTTTGTGTCTATATCTATCTAATATTAGCATGTTAACCCCTCTTGTTTTTGTGTCTATATCTATCTAATATTAGTATGTTAACCCCTCTTGATTCTGTGTCTATATTTATCTAATATTAGTATGTCTTTAATCCCTCTTGTTATTGTGTCTATATCTATCTAATATTAGTATGTTCACCCGTCTTGTTCTTGTGTCTATATCTATCTAATATTAGTATGTTAACCCCTCTTGTTCTTGTGTTTATATCTACCTAATATTAGCATGTTAACCCCTCTTGTTCTTGTGTCTATATTTATCTAATATTAGCATGCATTTAACCTCTCTTGTTATTGTGTCTATATCTATCTAATATTAGTATGTTAACTCCTCTTGTTTTTGTGTCTATATCTATCTAATATTAGTATGTATTTAACCTCTCTTGTTATCGTGTCTATATCAATCTAATATTAGTATGTTAACCCGTCTTGTTCTTGTGTCTATATCTATCTAATATTAGTATGTTAACCCCGCTTATTTTTTTGTCTATATCTATCTAATTTTAGTATGTTAACCCCTCTTGTTCTTGTCACTATATCTATCTAATATTAGTATGTTAACCCCTCCTGTTTTTGTGTCTATATGTATCTAATATTAGAAGGTATTTAACCTCTCTTGTTATTGTGTCTATATCTATCTAATATTAATATGTTAACACGTCTTGTTCTTGTGTCTATATCTATCTAATATTAGTATGTTAACCCCTCTTATTTTTTTGTCTATATCTATCTAATTTTAGTATGTTCACCCCTCTTGTTTCTGTGTCTATATCTATCTAATATTAGTATGTTAACCACTCTTGTTCTTGTATCTATATCTATCTAATATTACCATGTTCACCCGTCTTGTTCTTTTGTCTATATCTATCTAATATTAGCATGTTAACCCCTCTTGTTTTTGTGTCTATATCTAATATTAGTATGTATTTAATCCCTCTTGTTTTTGTGTCTATATCTATCTAAAATTAGCATGTTAACCCTTCTTGTTCTTCTGTCTATATCTATCTAATATTAGCATGTTAACACTTCTTGTTTTTGTGTCTATATCTATCTAATATTAGCATGTATTTAACCCCTCTTGTTTTTGTGTCTATATCTATCTAATATTAGCATGTTAACCCCTCTTGCTCTTGTGTCTATATCTAATATTAGTATGTTAACCCTTCTTGTTCTTGTGTCTATATCTATCTAATATTAGCATGTTAACCCCTCTTGTTTTTGTGTCTATATCTATCTAATATTAGCATGTTAACCCCTCTTTTTTTGTGTCTATATCTATCTAATATTAGTATGTTAACCCGTCTTGTTCTTGTGTCTATATTTATCTAATATTAGTATGTATTTAACCTCTCTTGTTATTGTGTCTATATCTATCTAATATTAGCATGTTAACCCGTCTTGTTCTTGTCTCTATATCTAATATTAGTATGCTAACCCCTCTTGTTTTTGTGTCTATATCTAACTAATATTAGTTTGTTAACCCCTCTTGTTCTTGTGTCTATATCTCTCTAATATTAGCATGTTAACCCCTCTTGTTCTTGTGTCTATATCTATCTAACATTGGTATGCATTTAATCCCTCTTGTTTTTGTGTCTCTATCTATCTAATATTAGCATGTCAACCGCTCTTGTTTTTGTGTCTATCTCTATCTAATATTAGCATGTTAACCCCTCTTGTTTTTGTGTCTATGTCTATCTAATTTTAGTATGTTAACCCCTCTTGTTCTTGTGTCTATATTTATCTAATATTAGTATGTATTTAACCTCTCTTATTCTTGTGTCTATATCTAATATTAGTATGTTAACCCCTCTTGTTTTTGTGTTTATATGTATCTAATATTAGTATGTTAACCCCTCTTTTTCTTGTGTCTATACCTATCTAATATTAGTATGTATTTAACCTCTCTTGTTATTGTGTCTATATCTAATATTAGTATGTTAACCCGTATTGTTCTTGTGTCTATTTCTATCTAATGTTAGTATTATTTAATCCTCTTGTTTTTCTGTCTATATCTATCTAATATTAGCATGTTAACCGCTCTTGTTTTTGTGTCTATATCTAATATTAGCATGTTAACCCGTCCTGTTCTTGTGTCTATATCTCTCTAATATTAGTATGTTAACCCCTCTTGTTCTTGAGTCAATATTTATCTAATATTAGTATGTATTTAACCTCTCTTGTTATTCTGTCTATATCAATCTAATATTAGTATATTAACCCGTCTTGTTCTTGTGTCTATATCTATCTAATATTAATATGTTAACCCCTCTTGTTTTTGTGTCTATATCTATCTAATATTAGTATGTTAACCCCTCTTGTTTTTGTGTCTATATCTATCTAATATTAGCATGTTAACCCCACTTGTTCTTGTGTCTATATCTATCTAATATTAGCATGTTAACCCCTCTTGTTATTGTGTCTATATCTATCTAATATTAGCATGTTAACCCCTTTTGTTCTTGTGTCGATATCTATCTAATATTAGTATGTTAACCCCTCTTGTTCTTGTATCTATATCTATCTAATATTAGCATGTTCACCCGTCTTGTTCTTGTGTCTATATCTATCTAATATTAGCATGTTAACCCCTCTTGTTCTTGTATCTATACCTATATAATATTAGTATGTATTTAATGCCTCTTGTTTTTGTGTCTATATCTAATATTAGCATGTTAACCCCTCCTCTTTTTGTGTCTATATCGAATATTAGCATGTTAACCCCTCTTGTGTTTGTGTCTATATCTATCTAATATTAGTATATTAACCCCTGATGTTCTTGTGTCTCTATTTATCTAATATTAGTATGTATTTAGCCTCTCTTGTTATTGTGTCTATATCTATCTAATATTAGTATGTTAACGCGTCTTGTTCTTGTGTCTATATCTATCTAATATTAGTATGTTAACCTCTCTTGTTTTTGTGTCTATGTCTATCTAATATTAGTATGTTAACCCCTCTTGTT
>JAECUM010052380.1:0-34676 GCA_016617855.1 Megalonaias nervosa
CATTGGCTTCATATTCTAATGGACTTGACCATGCCACTCCTGGCTTCATATTCTATTGGACTTGACCATGCCACTCCTGTCTTTTATTGATTTTCTGACATTGGCTTCATATTCTAATGGACTTGACCATGCCACTCCTGGTTTCATATTCTATTGGACTTGATGATGCCACTCCTGTCTTTTATTGATCTTCTGACGTTGGCTTCATATTCTAATGGACCTGACCATGCCACTCCTGTCTTTTATTGATCTTCTGACATTGGCTTCATATTCTAATGGACTTGACCATGCCACTCCTGGCTTCATATTCTATTGGACTTGACCATGCCACTCCTGGCTTCATATTCTAATGGACTTGACCATGCCACTCCTGGCTTCATATTCTATTGGACTTGACCATGCCACTCCTGTCTTTTATTGATTTTCTGACATTGGCTTCATATTCTAAGGGACTTGACCATGCCACTCCTGTCTTTTATTGATCTTCTGACATTGGCTTCATATTCTGTTGGACTTGATGATGCCACTCCTGTCTTTTATTGATTTTCTGACATTGGCTTCATATTCTAATGGACCTGACCATGCCACTCCTGCCTTTTATTGATCTTCTAATTTTTAGTGAATTAGAGGAAAGGTACGACATTGTTTTATAGTGATTAAGGATAAAGGTATGACATTGTTTTGTAGTGTTTAAAGAGAATGGTGTGATATTGTTTTGTAGTGAATAAGAAGAAAGATGTTATATTGTTTTGGAGTGATTAATGAGTAAGGTATGACATTGCTTTGTAGTGATTAAGGAGAGATGCATGATGTCATTTTGTAGTGATTAAGGAGAAAGGTATGACATTTGTAGTGATTAAGGAGAGATGTATGACATCTTGTAGTATTTAAGGAGAAAGGTATGACATTGTTTTGTAGTAATTAAGGAGAAAGGTATGACATTGTTTTGTAGCAATAACAGAGAAAGGTATGACATTGTATTGTAGTGATTAAGGAGAAAGGTATGACATTGTTTTATAGTAATTAAGGAGAAAGGTATGACATTGTTTTGTAGTGATAACAGAGAAAGGTATGACATTGTATTGTAGTGATTAAGGAGAAAGGTATGACATTGTTTTGTAGTAATTAAGGAGAAATGTATGACATTGTTTTGTAGTGATTAAGGAGAAATGTATGACATTGTTTTGTAGTGATTAAGGAGAAATGTATGACATTGTTTTGTAGTGATTAAGGAGAAAGGTATAACATTGTTTTGTAGTGATTAAGGAGAAATGTATGACATTGTTTTGTAGTGATTAAGGAGAAAGGTATAACATTGTTTTGTAGTGATTAAGGAGAAAGGTATAACATTGTTTTGTAGTGATTAAGGAGAAGGGTATGACATTGTTTTGTCGTGATTGAGGAGAAAGATATGACATTGTTTTGTCGTGATTAAGGAGAAAGGTATGACATTGTTTTGTCATGATTAAGGAGAAAGGTATAACATTGTTTTGTAGTGATTAAGGAGAAGGGTATGACATTGTTTTGTCATGATTAAGGAGAAAGATATGATATTGTTTTGTCGTGATGAAGGAGAAAGGTATGACATTGTTTTGTCATGATTAAGGAGAAAGGTATGACATTGTTTTGTAGTAATTAAGGAGGAAGGTATGTCATTGCTTTGCTGTAATTAAGGAGAAAGGTATGACATTGTTTTGTAGTAATTAAGGAGAAATGTGTGATATTGTTTCATAGTGATAAAGGTGAACATTGCTACTCTTCAGCATTAAATCCACATCATCTTCTAATTCTAAATCAGATGATTCTTGAATGTTCAAACATTTATAGCTGAAAGAAAAATTTATCCCTACATGTTAGATTAACAAAGTATTAAAGTATCCTACATATTCTTTGATGGAGGATATGTTCATTTTCTTATCTTCCTACAGTTACTGTTGTTGTTATTTTCAGATCATATTAAAAAGTCTATCCTGGAAAAAGTTTGTGCCACTGTTCAGGCAGGACATCAGAGATTCATGTTTGAGTAAGTTGTATTCCATTTCCAACAGAAAGAATTCTTGCTGTGATTGAAACTCGAAAGTATCAGTATTTAAGGAATCATTTGGAATTTTAAAGCATGACTATTGAAAGAATTATTTGGAGTTTTAAAGTATGAATATTTACTGAATTTTGGGGGAGTTTTAAAGTATAAATTTTAACAAATCATTTGGTGTTTTAAAGTTTGATTATTTAGGGAATATTTTGGGTCATACATTTGAAAATGTTAATATTTAGCTCATCTGGTCATAGGACAGAGGAACCTATGGGATATCTGTTGTTCCTCATCTATCATCTGTCTGTTGGTATAAATTTATCACTTTTCCACCTGTATTTCTTGGGTGATTGCCATGAAACTCTGCTGACAAATTCATCCTTAGGACTAGTTGGTCCTAAATGAAAAAAAAGTGTTACATGCATAGTTGCCAAGTGTCCCATTTTTCCCATATTTGTCCCATATTTTGGAACTTAATACAGGTATACATTTTTCTTCCTAAAAATACGTTTTTTAATTTTAAAAAAATAATAATAATTAAAAATTTCCTTGCAATTTTCTGTTTAGAATGGGCACTTGGAATAGAGTTCTAAAATATGATTGGTTCATTCAAAATTGAGGCTACCATACCTGTCTTTAACTGCCATTTTGGATTGCGCAAACAGTTGCCACTATCACTGTATCTCATCTTCGTAATATTCAGCTTCTAATCATGTCGGAAAGGAAAGCAGAATATTCAGAATTTTCTCCAGGAAAGACAAGAAAACAGAATTGGAAGAACTATTGTGCCATCTTGTTTAGATTTGTGAAACCATCTTGTAAATGAAAAAACTTTACGTTTTGCAAATTGTATAATGTGATTTTGCTGTTGGGCATAGAGGCACCCATGACATACAAGAGAATGAAAAAGCTAATAAACATCAGCTTGCTGCTTCATCATCAACAACTCAGCCTGAACTTACAATGTATATAAATACCAGAGAGAACCTTGATGTAATTCGATTGAAATTCAGTTTATTAAATTTGTTTTAGAAATGAACCTTCATCTTTCATTTGCTTGTGTTGCTGGTGATTTGTTTCGCACATGTTTTCCAGACAGTAATATTGCAAAGGATTATTCATGTGCTAGAATGAAAACAGTTCAGTAAGAAAATCACACAGAATTAAGATCAGCAATGAAAGATGGTACATTGGAATTGATAATGATTGAAAAAAAATCCAAGGTGTGGAAGGCTTCTATAAACAGCCTGTGTCTGATGGTTGCCCATTCAGAAGGTGCAAGAGTGCAACATGTGCATCTCTGACATTAAATAATTAAATAAGGTACTATCCTACTTTACTGATGGTTGTAGATGTTTAAATAGTTACATATAGCTTAAAATTTTAAAAATCAGTATTTGTTCCAGAAAATCAGTATTTTTGTCATTAGCAGTCAGTATTTTTGTTCTCGGGGGTTGGCAGCTATGCATTTGGCATCCAGAAGGGCTGCCAGTAGACAGCTTGAAAATCATGTTATTGCTGTTCTCGAATTGATGGTCTTATCAATATGGGGTTTCGATTTAAAGACTTAAGATTATGTCTGGTTGGTCCTAAATCAAAATGGTACTGATCAGTGGTTGCCTTCTTGAAAATCTGATTATCGATATTCCTCATAAAGGGATGGTCTTATCGAAATGGTTTTCACTGAAACACTTCCCACATTATATAGTTGTTTGTAAATGAAAATCATGCCTATGTGGCCTCCCCAGAATTTGAAAAATCTTGAAACAACTGCTTCTCCTAAACAGATGGCCATGCAAAAATGTTTCTTCTTTCTTGCAAAATTTAGTCTAAAATGATGCTAAGCTAATCTCCATGCTGGCTGCCATGACATCCATGCATAAAATCTTTATATAGCTATTTCTCTTATCAACATGGATTTTTGACTAAACACTATTAAATCAATATTGTACCTGGTTCTCAATGAAAATGGCACTGACATGGTGTTTTCACTAAAACACATTTTGCAATATTTAATTGGTTCTGAATGAAAATGATGCAAATCTGACCACCTCTATATATACAGTTCTGTGAAGGACTTAACACAATTTACCCTGGAGCCTAGTCAAGGTCATTTCATTTTGTATTTCATTGAGCATGTGAATAAAGTGATTTGTATATGTACAAGTGAATTTGGATCAGATATGATTTTTAGCTGCATTCCAAAGAATAAGTTGATAGTCTGTGCACTGACATTGGTTTTAAGGTTAGAGTGTGTGTTTCTTGGATTTTTAACATAGATTTAACAATTTGAGTCATATCACTATGATGTCTGCAGTGTGGCCATTTATAGTGATGTCTAGCACTGGGCATCATGCCACAGACATGTAGCATCATGTCCCACCCAGTCACATTATCTTGAAACCAGACTGACCTGTCCTAACTCTAACCTCTTAATGCTGAGTGCCAAGCAAGGCAGCTGCTAGTACCATTTTTATTTGTTTTTGATATAACTCGGCTGGGGTTCGAACCCGTAACCTCTTGCATCCGAGGTGGATGCTCTAACCACTTAGGCCACTGGAGGATATTTTAAGGTCAGAGAATTTGTCTATGGTTTTTAGCATTACTGACTTGCCAGCATGAACAGATTTTTATCAAATCCAGTTTGTAGATGTATCCAGTCAGTTCCTTAAATAATGCCATGTAGATAATGGATGGGGGTGGGTAATAGTAATTATAGATTTAACCAAACATAATCAAAGGGGTATCTGGACACCGAGAAAAGTTTAATCATTTTCTTTCCATCAGGTTCAAGATCAGTGGCTATGAAAAGGAAAAATTATCTTGTGAACATATCAACTCAGAAATGTTAGAAAATATTTTTATTGCCAAATTTAGTATGTTAAAGTTTCTCAAGCACATAAAGACCTGTCCAGTGGACTAATGGTTAGAGTGTCCACCTCGGATGTGGAAAGTTGTGGGTTCGAACCCTGGCCGAGTCATGCCAAAGACTTATAAAAATGGTACTAACAGCTGCCTCACTAGGCGCTCAACATTAAGAGGTTAGTGTTAGGACTGGTGGGTCTGGTGTCTTTTTTCCTGACAAGGACAACAGGAGATGAATATGGCAAGTTAGATGGTTCAATCACTCCCAAGTCTAACATTTTTCTAACCTCTTCATTTTCTGTCTCACGCATTAAATGGAACTGGGTAACCCTTAATCCTAATTGGGTCAGATGTACATAGCTTTATTTTTAGCTCTACTAGGGTTGTGCATCCTGGTCTATCAGTAAAAACATTAGAATACTTTACAAGGAACTCTTTGATCTGTTTAAATTGATCTTTGGGTAACTCTTCACTTACATTCACCTGATCTATCCCTTCTCTTTCACTATGCAAGGGATATTCCATTTGAGCATCTGTCTCAGTTTCTCCCATTACCGCGTCATCTTCGATAACCGCTGAACACACTACATTCAGTACCCCTTTTTCTAACGTGTCCTCATGCCTTTCTACTGGTTGTATGGGCCCAACAATGTCCACAACCACTCTTTTGAAAGGTGTGTCGATCAAGGGCATTTGGCCTAGGGGAACACGTGAAACTCTCCCCTGAGACACAGTTTTCTGACATACATCACAAGACCGACAAAACCTATTAACGTCACTATTTACACCAGGCCAGTAGAACTCAGCCAGTACTCTGCTGGTAGTCTTTCCCGTACCCAGATGACCTGCCATACTAGATTCATGGGCTACCCTCAATACAGGAGACCGGTATTTTTGAGGTACTACTAATTGCCAATATTTCTTTCCCCCTTGTGTGGTAATCTCCCCATGAATTAACCCATTTCTTTTGAAAACTTCAAACTACCCCCTCCTTTACAGCATTGAATGTAGTTAGATGCGATTTTCTCGTTAATCGATCTTACGGATGTGTCGCGATCTCGCTTCCAGAGGAATTCGTCACATGAGATTCCTTTGGTTGATTCGGTGATGATTAACTTCCGAAATGCGCATTTCTCCTACTGGGTTTGCTTGCGTTTCAACAGCTAGAGCTAGGAGCGTTTTACAATCTTCCACAGTTGGAAGTTGAGACCCTTCAGCATTGCCATTTGTCAAATCATAAATTGGATTCTCCATACAGAGCGCATCAACTGTTCCGGTCAAGAAAGCAGTTTCAATCCTGACTCTTGCAACAGGTATGTGATCGATCGTCTGATCAAGTAGCATACAGGGAGTCTCTATCCCCAGCATTTGGTTATCCATCACGAGACTACGTTTGATAACCACACCTGTGCAACCAGTATCACGTAAAACTGTGACCGCCTGACCGTATCCACAGCCACTCTTTTGAAATGTGTATCTATCAAGGGCGTTTGGCCTAGGGGAACACGTGAAACTCTCCCCTTAGACACAGTTTTCTGACATACATCACAGGACCTACAAAACCTAGCAACGTCACTATTTACACCAGGCCAGTAGAACTCAGCCAGTACTCTGCTGGTAGTCTTTCCCATACCCAGATGACCTGCCATACTAGATTCGTGAGCTACCCTCAATACACGAGACCGGTGTTTTTGAGGTACAACTAATTGCCAATATTTCTTTCCCTTTAGTGTAGTAAACTCCCTATGAATTAACTCATTTCTTTTGACAAACTTTGAACTACCCCCTCCTTTACAGCGTTTAATGTAGTTGCACGCGATTTTCTCTCTAATAGAACTTACAGATGTGTCGCGCTCTTGCTCCCAGAGGAAATCGTCACGCGAGATTCTTTCGATTGATTCGGGGACGATTAACTTCCGAAACACGCATTTCTCCCGCTGGGTTTGCGCTCGCGCTTCAACGGCTAGAACTAAGGGTGTTTGAAAATCTTCCATTGTCCGCAGACGAGATCCTTCAGCGTTGCCGATTGTCAAATCGTAAATTGGATTATCCATACAAAGCGCATCAATTGTTCCGGTCAAGAAAGGAGTTTTCAATCCTGACTCTTGCAACAGGTACATGATCGATCGTCTGATCGAGTAGCATGCAGGGAGTCTCTATCCCCAGCATTTGGTTATCCTTCACGAGACTACATCTGATAACCACCCCAGTGCAACCAGTATCACATAAAAGTGTTAGGACTGGTGGGCCTGGTGTCATGGTAATGTGACTAGGTTGGACATCATGTTACATGTGTGTGGCATGATGCCTCAGTGCTAGATATCACTCTAAACTGCCACACTGCAGACTGTAACAGGATTTGACCTGAATGGATGCTTGGATTAAATAATAACACAACACAATGTGATGAAAAATGGAAGTTTATGAATTGAATTAATAAAAATATGTATATCCTGTACAACATATACAGTGTGATTCTTTCATGCTCTAAACATATGACTCATTCGATTACTTCACCCAAACATTCACAAATGAGAAAACAAAAATGTGATTCATATATTCAAAAATGAAGGTAAGATTCATATAATCTCATGTAATGAAAGTAAGATTCATCTAATCTCATGTAATGAAAGTAAGATTCACATAATCTCTTGTAATGAAAGTAAGATTCATATAATCTCATGTAATGAAAGTAAGATTCACATAATCTCACGTAATGAAGGTAACTCAATTGTACTCGATTGAAACACACCATATGTTCCATGTACTCAATTGAAACAGTATGATCAATTGAAACAAATATGATCAATTGTAATCAACATAACAATTGTACCAAAGATATGACTCGTGACTCATAGTCATTTGTACAGCCCGTACGATTCATAACCACGTATGACTCATCTAAATACTTGTAAAAACTTGCAAACAAAACATTTGACCTGGTTCACGTATCCACTGTCAAACCACACAGTTCTCCTGAATTCTTTGCTTAGTATTAGTAAGGGTAAAATACCCGTGCATACCGTGCTATTTGTGTCTCTCGCCGAATGCGATCTACAGCAAGATACATGCTAGTTCAATCGCTTAACTAGACAAACAATTATCCACCGCAAGGTAACATTGTACGCATGAAAGATGCAAATGATCAAATCGTTCTAAGGCGAAACCATGTTATTTCTTGCCTTATTCTGCGACACAGACATCGTAGTGATATGACTGAAAATTTATTAAAGCGATGTTAAAATTCCAAATCACACACACACACACACACACACACACACACACACACACACACACACACACACACACACAAGAGATTGTTTTAGTACTCAGTAGTTATAAAGAAGAAGCAGTCCCTTCTTGGATTCCTGGAAATTCTTTTTGGCCAGTAAAGTACCAATCCCTTTGAGGGACTTTTGTTAATGAGTGGTAGGGGATTTTGAACATGATTGCTGATGTCTAAAATTTTCTGGACCAGACACATAACCTTTTTATAAAACATTAGTTGTCTATTGATTACCTTGCAAATTAAGCTCTCCCAGGCTAAGAAGGGCATTTACCAAGTCTTTCAGGTTAGGTTTTTTCAACAGGAATGCTGACAATTGCCAATTGTTACTTTGTCTTATGCTTGGTCAACATGCATTTTATAAGGTTTCAAAATGCCTCATAAATACTGATCCACTGTTTGCTTTTTCTTGGTTGAGCAGCAATTCCTTTGAGTTATTTCACCACCAGGGAATACACTCCATCTTTTCTGTCAAAATATTGATTTATTTTCACAATAGATGAATATTTTTACTTTAGATGTCAAATTTCATCATATGACTTGCTAATTGGCAACATCTTAATTGGTCTGTAGTACTTACAGTTCAACTCAGTACTCTATCATTTGGTGAGCTGTCAAATATTAACATCATTCCTGTTTATTTCTCTGTCATTTTTGTAATTCTATGCATCATCTTCAAAGTAAGCTCAACTTGGTGCTTGATTGATTTGGCCTGTACATGCATTTGTCTTGCTTTCTTCAAGTACAGGTATAAACAACAATGGGCAAAATGTCAAAGCAAATGATCATTTATTCCATGCAAGATCATTTCTACATTTTTCTCTGGCATTTGTATTAATTCATCATGTCCACTTGGCAGAAAATTCAGCATGATGCTTGATAGATTTCATTTGTTTGCAATTGTCATGCTTCTCAAATTATAGGTATAAAATGTGATGGGCAGGTGTCTTGAAAATGTTTCATTTTCACCCCATCTTAATTATACAGGTTGAAATTTGAAACATACATGAGCCAAATGCTGCACTGTTCCAGAGAAATGGCAACCAGCATAGCCAAACTATTGACTTGGGTGAGTGAGAGAACCAAGAACTGGACATGTAAGGATACAGATGCCACCAGTATTACATCTTATGCTGCCATCATTGCCAATTTTCTGATGACTGAACCTTTGCAAAGCTCTCTCCAACAGAAGAAAACCATTGATCTTTATCCTCATGGTCATCTCACATGGCTACAGCCTTGTCATTACCCCTGCTGTCATGACCAGAACCTATCAGCACAGCACAGACTATTGGACCATTACTGGCTTGGTGTGGTGGCCCAGCCAGAACTCTTATCAGTGGCAGACCTGGTACTGACTGCAGTGATCTTTCCTGGAACAGTCAGTAGTGAACTTCGGCACCTAGCACCATCCAGCTATGAACAGTCAGTAGTGGACTTTGGAACCTGGCACCATCCAGCTATGGACAGTCAGTAGTGGACTTTGGCATATGACACCATCCAGCTATGGACAGTCAGTAGTGGACTTTGGCATATGACACCATCCAGCTATGGACAGTCAGTAGTGGACTTTAGCATGTGACACAGTCCAACTATGGACAGTCAGTAGTGGACTTTGGCATGTGACACAGTCCAACTATGGACAGTCAGTAGTGGACTTGGGAACCTGGCACCATCACTTGTTTTTACGAATCAGATAAAGGAGGGGGCAATACTTTTGCTCAGGCTTTATTGCCCTGTACCAGTTGGGTTATGTGCTTGGTCCACAAGAAAACAATTCAAGACAGCTCACAAGATAGGGCTGTTCTCTGACTGACATCACTCAGGCAGTGGAATAGAGGTAAGAGACTACCCTCAAAGACTTGCATCCATGAGTGCTCAGTTCAGCCTGGTGAGAATCCCATATTGCTCAGTTCAGCCTGGTGAGAATCCCATAGTGCTCAGTTCAGCCTGGTGGGAATCCCATAGTGCTCAGTTCAGCCTGGTGGGAATCCCATAGTGCCCAGTTCAGCCTGGTGAGACCTATATCAGCAGAATAACTGGCTTCCTTCCCAGGTCACTCAGAAGCATAAAAGGCTGTCCTCTGAGGTCACTTAGCAGCATAAAAGGCTACCTTCCCAGGTCACTCATTAATATAACATGCTACTTCCCAGGCCACTCATTAATATAACATGCTACTTCCCAGGTCACTAATTAATATAACATACTACTTCCCAGGCAACTCATTAATATAACATGCTACTTCCCAGGCCACTCATTAATATAACATGCTACTTCCCAGGCCACTCATTAATATGACATGCTACTTCCCAAGAGTACGTGTTATATGTTCGTTAGAACATACAGCATAATTGTTAGAAAGGAAAATAAGAAAGTTTGGAGAATTGGTATGTATTTTTGTTTATTGCAGTTATGCAGGTGTAACCCAAGACAGCCAAGAAGCATATGAGTTGGCAGCAGCAGGAATCGTCAGACCAGAACACAGTGATACACCTCCAGTGATATATGGATGTCATGTGATTGACTTCAATCTTCCAGACTTTGCATTAGGTATGCATTTTTTGTACTTAATCACTATGGCATCTTTTGATGATACAGAGTTGAAAAACTTTGCTGTCGGGGATTACATAACTTAGTAAACAACACTGCACCTGATGTTTTAGAGCTCCAACTTGAACTTGTGATTAGAAAAATTAAAGAATAAGAGGCCAGATAAAGATACAGCATGTACAGTGTAGATAGAGGACATGTGATACAGCATGTACAGTGTAGATAGAGGACATGTGATACAGCATGTACAGTGTAGATAGAGGACATGTGATACAGCATGTACAGTGTAGATAGAGGACATGTGAAAAAACTTCAGGATTTGTGATTGTGAATAATGAACAATGCTGTATTAATTCATAGTGAAAGCAGGTGATATAATATTTGCTTTCATCCATCCATTTTTTCATTTCTCCATCTGTCAGCATTTCTTCTGCAGGGATATTTTATGACATTTGAGATCCTTTGATGATACTTGTCACAGTTACTGTATGGATCATTATTAGAGGGTTTGTCACATATTACGTTTGGGGTCATATCTTTATGGTTGGTACAATTACTGTATGATCATTATTAGAGGGTTTGTCACATGTTACAATTGGGGCCATATCTTTATGGTCACGGTCAATGATATTTTTTCAGTCTTTTTCATTCCCACAGTACAGCTATGAAGCTGTTTTAGAAAGAGGGATGGAACTTAATACATTATCCTATTTCTTCTAAATGGTGTATCCTTAATACATTATTCTGTTTCTTCTAATTGGTGTATCATAATATCACATTCAGGGTCATATAAGCATTATGAAAATGATGCAGACTCTGATAAATGTGCAGGCAGGCAATTTCCGTCCTTTTACCATGTGTTAAGACAGTGTCATTCAAATGTGGTACCTGTCCAATATTGTGTATAAGCCTGGGGAATGACAGGCACTGTCCAGTGTTGTAATATTAAGACTGTATCAGGCATTACTTGTTTTAAGACTGCCTCAGACATTACTTGGTTTAAACTGCATCAGGCATTACTTGTTTTAAGACTGCATCAGGCATTACTTGTTTTAAGACTGTATCAGGGATTTCTTGTTTTAAGACTGCATCAGGCATTACTTGTTTTAAGACTGTATCAGGCATTACTTGTTTTAAGACTGCATTGGGCATTACTTGTTTTAAGACTGCATCAAGCATTACTTGTGTAGGTAAATCATCATTCACTGCATCTTTGTTGAAAGTTGCGGTCACTAATCACTATTATTCTTTTCCTTTCGGCTCTAATATTCAGAAGCAGTTTGAGATTCAGACATGAAACTTTGTACACTTAAACAGTACTATCAGAAAATATAAAGTATCACAGGGTCATATTAAGGTTAAGGTCAGATGTCAACATTGCTTAATTGTTGTTTCCTTAAGTCTACAATCAATTGAGACAAAGGTCTTATTTGGTATTATTAGTTAACATGGTTTGTTAGTGACCCATTTTGGAATGATGCTAAATCAATGGGAAATTTACTGAGTGATATGCTTGTGCCAAGTCCAGAGAAGTTTTCTGCTGACTTGGTATCATTCCATAATAGGTCACTAAGAAACCATGCTATGAATTTACCCCACAGATGACCTTACCTATCCTATTTTCATATATCATCACGTGATTTTCATGTGGAGGCAAGACTGAGAAATGTTGAGTACTTCGTAGAAAAGTTAATGTTTTGTGATTTCACATTGCACTGACCTGGCATTTTTCCTACTGACCTGATATGGTCTCATACCATTGCTGTGTTCAATGAGGCTAGCATGTGAGGGTACCATAAGTGGCATCATTAAGTGTTATGTTTAATGAGGCTGTCATTAGGTGGCATCACTAAGTGCTGTGTTCAATGAGGCTTTTGTTAGGTGGCATCACTAAGAGCTGTGTTCTATGAGGCTATTATTAGGTGGCATCACTAAGTGCTGTGTTCAGTAAGGCTATCATTAGGTGGCATCACTAAGTGCTGTGTTCAATGAGGCTATCATTAGGTGGCATCACTAAATGCTGGGTTCAATGAGGCTATCATTAGGTGGCATCACTAAGTGCTGTGTTCAATGAGGCTATTGTTAGGTGGCATCACTGAGAGTGCTGTGTTCAATGAGGCTATCATTAGGTGGCATCACTAAGTGCTGTGTACAATGAGGCTGTCATTAGGTGGCATCACTAAGAGTGCTGTGTTCAATGAGGCTATCATTAGGTGGCATCACTAAGAGTGCTGTGTTCAATGAGGCTATCATTTGGTGGCATCACTAAGTGCTGTGTTCAAAGAGGCTATCATTAGGTGGCATCACTAAGTGCTGTGTTCAATAAGGCTATCATTAGGTGGCATCACTAAGTGCTGTTTTCAGTGAGGCTAGTATATGAGGGTATCATTAGGTGGCATCACTAAATGCTGTGTTTAATAAGGCTATCATTAGGTGGCATCACTAAATGCTGTTTTCAGTGAGGCTAGCATATGAGGGTAGCATTAGTTGGCATCATGAAGTGCTCTCTTCAATGAGGCAAGCATTAGGTGGCATCAGACTAACAATCCTGTTGTAAAGGCTGCCAGCAAATGGTGGCAAAATATAACAGTCGTGAGAGGTACTTAGTGTTACTGGGCATAGGACTCCTAGCATCAAAGGCCTACTAATAACTCTGGTTAGGCAAGGGATATAAATTTATTTAATATATGTATTACTATTCTATTGGCATTATCATTATCACTATTATTATTATTATTATTATTATTATTATTATTATTATTATTATTAACTTTCAGAAATTCACTCAATCAATGAGACCCAAAATTACTTAATGAAGTTGATTCACGAGATTGGACTGGAGTTGAGATCAGCTGCTATCTGTACTCAGGTCCGGAGAATACGCTATGGACACTTCACGCTGGAACATGCTTTACTTTGTAAACACTGGACAACCCAGGAGATAATATGTAACATTGCAAGATGTAGACATCTACTTACACCTAACAAACTTTTAACAGATGTGAGCATAACAGAGGCAGAAGGTGATGTAGTACAGCAGCTAGCAGATGGACAGAAACCATCGCTTGTAAAACATGGCCTTGACAAGTCATAATATTAAAGAAATTTCTTTTTCTATTTCATCTTTACATTTATTTTTATTATGTTTTCTTTCATTTATAAGATTATTAGACAAATTAAGTGCAGAAATTTGTAGCTTAACATTTCAAGTGACTACAAGCTGATGAAGTGCATAAAGACTTTGCAAAGCATTTGGTACAGATGTTATTAGTATTAACCATAGGTCTGTATTCCTTGTGATGCCTTACCTTAATCTAAGAAAAGAAATACAGTGTGACCCTGATATAGCAAGCTCTGTTATAATACGAATTCGGATATAACACCATTGTGGTGTTGCTCCCCAAATTTCATATACATGTACTGTACTCCTGCACCCCAAAAAATCCTTTCTTAACAGTGCAAAAAGTAACTTGTAAAAAGTTTATCATCATTTTTGGAGAAGAGATTGTGCATGAATTCTAATTTAAGGCGATCATAGTGTGGCTCCTGCATTTTCATATACATGTATTTTTCGAGTATGAGAAAAAAACATTCTTTCTTCTTAAAAGTAAGAAAAATAATGTGTAAAAAGTTTATTCAGGGATCACGCTGGTCCAGTGTCACAAATTGCGATTTATATTCCTTATTGGTGACAAAATATACCATCTGGCAATTTTTTTCCTGACATTATTGACTGTTTAAATTTGTATATACAACCTTGGGTTTGGAAACAAGAAATTCAGAGGCATCATGAAAGGAAGCCGCAAACAATGATATAAAAATTCACTGGAATTTATCTATTGTTAAACAGATTCTTTGTTCGTATTGACAAACCTTCTTAACAGTGCCTTGTTATATCATAATCTGTGTACTCTGACATCTGGCCCAAGTACTGTATGCTGTGATATCTCGGCATTTTTTAAAAACATTTCTGGTAGCGGAGATCAACTGGACGAGGCACTATCTCATATGGATCTTTCGGATGAAATAATGTCAGATTATTGGCTGCTCACTAGTAATTAATATATTTATTTTGACTGACCTCTATATGTGGATGGTAAGTAAAATTCCTCTTCTTCTCACTTGTAGAATTAAATCCTTCAGAACACTCATATTTTCTGTTGTAATCCCTGTCAGAACAGAACACCTGTGTATTCATCATCTGTTAGACTTTTTAAAAAAATTTCAGATGCATGTGTGGAAGGCAGGATCACTTCACCACCAGACATGTCACAAAAACAAAAATCCAAAGAAACAAAAAAATAGGAAATCTACTTGTTGGACTATCTATGCTACCGGGATTAGCTACAATTTACCAATTTTTGAAGGCAGGAAGAGTAACTGCTACAATCGACCAAGTGACAGCTAATTCCTTTTGTTTTTAAAATGTACCAAGAAAAAATAGTTTTGCTGGAACTTCAAAGAAAACTGATCACTTTTGAAGCACCATTAGTTCTGTATAATTACTAAGCAAATGAAAAAAATTCAGTCTCAATCAGTGGTCTACAATTATTTGATGTTGCTGTTGCAATAAGAAACAGACATGTGTTTGGTCCTCCAAAGCTGTCCTTTAGTGGTAACTTCAAAAATACATGCACCTATCATCAAAGAAAGCCGGTTACAGTCTTCAATCAAAACAAATAACATTTCATCAGAGGAAGTCAGCACCAAACTTAAATAAAAGCAATGGAATGTGATAGATTGTTGAATTTCCCAAAGTGACTGGAACATGTTTATTGTGCCATGAAAGTTTAATTTTTGCAGAAAAAAATTATGCTTATGGCAGCATATATATAAGTTAATTAAAGATGGGGTATCTTGCAAAGATGTTTGCTAAACTTTTTAATTTGTTCAAGTTTTCATTTCCCTATCAATAGCCTCATCCCCTGGGTAGCCACGGCAAGATGATACTGTCTCCAGCTGACCAAAATATAGGCCAGTTTAAGTACATGTAACATGTAAACAACTGTAGTCATGTGCTGCTTGTGACAGTTGTAGTGAATTGTTAAGTGACAATCAAATATAGATAAAACCATTTTATTTTAATAATAAAAATACCATTTTAAAAAAAAAATACGCATTATTTGTGTTTTTTTAATGGCACACGAGTCATACATGAAGTTTATGACGTGATCTATACTCGCATTCATGGATTTATTATGTACAAGTACAGTACTTAACGGATTATGGATTGTACTACACAAATGTAAGTTGTCAATATACAAGTGTTTTTCAGACTAGTTTGTCGTCATTTAACCAAAATGACATATTTTTGCAGTACTTAATGGATTATGGATTGTACTGCACAAATGTAGGTTGTCAATATACAAGTGTTTTTCAGACTAGTTTGTCTTCATTTAATCAAAAGCACATATATTTGCGCCAGCTTTTATTACACTCCCACCCCCTGGCCACCATATTTTAGGTAAATGCATCATTTTCTTCACCTAAATGACTTGGTTGTGTTATGTATATGTAATTTAATTATTTGTTTGTTAGTTTTACATTTATTTTTTTTTTTCATTACATGCTATTATTAGGTAACTTTGTCTCCTGGAGTTGACATTTTTTTCAGAAATAAAGCTTCTATTTTGTTCTGGAAGGGTGACCATGTGACCCTCGTACGGGAATCTGTTTTGCGTCTTAGATTATTGTGTAACTGTTTTCTGGATAGTACTTGGGCATTCAGGCTCTATACCATTGACACTTAAAGGTGTTTTGTTGTGACCAGTTTGAGGTGAAATTCTCTTTTATGGAATTATTGATTCTTTTCCCTGGAAATATATAAGTGCTCCTTACAAAATTCTTGGATAAAGACATTTATTGAAATTTATTTGGAATTCAAAACTGAAATATTATTTTCTGTGATTCAGCAAGGAACTGTTGACACATCTATACTTTGAAGGTTATGACAGACGTCATCACCCTCCATTTTGAATTTCATCGGGGCTCAAACTCAGATTCATTTAGGACTTTTTAATAATAGGACTTCTGTTTTTAACTCTTGGATTAATTCTGGATTTGATTCGTAAAACCTTAAGTTCTTTTTCTCATTTTTACCTTGTTTTTCTGGGGAAATAAATTATTTGTTAAATTTTACGATGCTTGTTGTCGTCACTCTTTCATTGTTACTTTTTGTAAGAGCCTAAACACATAACAGTTGGTTGTAACACGGTTCTGTCTATAACATGGTCGGGTTCTATGGACCCCAACTACCGTGTTATAGCGGGGTCACACTGTATATTGCAATTTAATTGTATTTCATATGAGTCTTAAGAAAAAGAATTTAGATGAAAAATGCTTTCATTAATAAAAGATAGTTTTCTGCTCATGAAAAGTCTAAGCAACAAGAAAATTCTGCAGAATGCTGTATCTTCTCACCTGGTTAAAAACCTGTAATGTAAGGCAAAATAGGTCACAGTGACTACTTAAACCTGCTTATGCCAGCTACCTATACCAGTAAATGCCCCTATGAAGTAAATGATTACATCTGAGTATGTATGAAGTGAAACTAAATGCAAAAACATAATATAAACACTGAATGAAACAAATGGATCACATTTACCTAGTTTGGTTATGGAAATATTACGTTTGAACATCAGCATGAGAGAGTTTGTGTTCAGGACAGACTGTAGTCAGAAAACAAATTCTGTCAAAAGCACAACAGAAATCTAGGGGGAGTAAATAATTTTAATGGGGTACTTTTCTAGTTATACAGAGTAGTTGGTAAACATGTATGATTTAAGAGAACAAAAAGAAAACACAGCTGGCAAAAATATAACTGATCCTTCTACTATAGTAGTACAGTTTATAAACTCAGTACAGAAGTTCTTTAATAAGAAAATATCAAGTTTGACAAGTGTAATGCATTAAATTTCCTTGTGCAAATTTCAAGTTTTAACCTTTCTTAAATGTTCTGATATTACAGTTTATAAATCCTGTAACAATACATGAATACTTTTTCACAGTAAATACTGTGACCTAGTTAGATTCTGAAGGAAATACATAGGTATAATCACAGACTAACTACAGAGATTGGTAAATGAGACTATTATAAGTTGAAAAAATATAGCAATTATTTAGTGAGTAAATAAGAGTGAAATGAAAAAAGTGGTTCGGACAATATTAACAGTGGGACTAAAGTAAAAAAAATAAATACTTGTAACTAATATAAAACTGTACATTAGCAAAAAATCATTTACAAAAAACAAAAAAAAATGGGAAATTAATCACAGTTCAAGCCTAACATTATCAATGTAGCATAGCAAAACAGTATAGAGTAACAAAATTAATGGAAAAATTAAAACAAATACATCAACAATCAAGGACCAACATATAACCTACATGGATACAACAGTAATAAAAACAAGAGTACCTCAAAGGCACTGACACTCTACTGGGCAAAAAGAATTTCCTGGAACTCAAGATTAGAATATTTCATCCTTTTAACTTTCAAGTTTTGAAACCATCTCATATTCTTGAGCAGCAAGATTTTCAAATTAGCTGCTGTGGTGGACATATTGGATGTCAGACTGGCACCACTTTCATTGAGGACAAAGTAGACATCATTAGAAGTCTTTTAGTGAAAACCCCCATGACATAATGATCATCCATTCAAGGGGAATAGAGACAACAACATTTTCATGTTGGGCTTACAACTGGCACTATTTTCATTGAGGACAAAGTAGACATCATTAGAAGTCTTTTAGTGAAAACCCCCATGACATAATGATCATCCATTCAAGGGGAATAGAGACAACAACATTTTCATGTTGGGCTTACAACTGGCACTATTTTCATTGAGGACAAAGTAGACATCATTAGAAGTCTTTTAGTGAAAACCCCCATGACATAATGATCATCCATTCAAGGGGAATAGAGACAACAACATTTTCATGTTGGGCTTAGAACTGGCACCATTTTCATTGAGGACAAAGTAGACATCATTAGAAGTCTTTTAGTGAAAACCCCCATGACATAATGATCATCCATTCAAGGGGAATAGAGACAACAACATTTTCATGTTGGGCTTACAACTGGCACCATTTTCATTGAGGACAAAGTAGACATCATTAGAAGTCTTTTAGTGAAAACCCCCATGACATAATGATCATCCATTCAAGGGGAATAGAGACAACAACATTTTCGTGTTGGGCTTACAACTGGCACCATTTTCATTGAGGATCTACTAGGTATCATAAAAAGTATATTTGGTGAAAACCCAATGTTGATATAGACATCTACTTCAGATAATTTGAGGGTTAGTTATTTTCATTTAGGACCAACTCGACACTTGAAGAACTATTCTGATGAAAATTCCATGTCAAAATGACATATCATTTAAGAGAAGTAGCAAAAACAAGATTTTCAAAATGGCCACTTATCAGATGTCAGATTAGCATCATTTTAATTTAGGATCAATAAAACATTATAAAAAGTCTTTAAGTGAAACCTCATGCTGATACAGCCATTCATTCAGGAGAAGTAGTGATAAGATTTTCAAGCAGGCCACTGGCAGCCATGATAGAAATCAGATCAACACCATTTTCTTATATCGCTAACTCGACTTTATAAGAATTCTGGTGAAAACCCCATATTAATTTGACTGTTAGGAGTAATAACAAGATTTTTTTTAAAGATTTCTGCTGTTGTGGCCATATTGGACATCAGATCAGCACCATTTTCATTTAAGACCAAGTGGACATCAAAAGAGGTCTTTTAATGGAAACTTCATCTTGATATAGCCATCCAATAGGAGGATTTTAAGATCGCTGCTGTATGGCAGCCATATTGGTCATCAGAACTGCACCATTTTCTTTTAAGACCAACTGGACATCTTCAGAAGTCTTTTGGTGAAAACTCTATGTTGTTATGAATTTCAGTTCAGGAGGAGTAGCAATAACAAGATTTTCAAAAGGCTGCCATGGTGGCCATATTAGATGTCAGATTGGCACCAATTTTTTTGTGTCATGACCAACTAAACATCGTAAGAAGTCCTTAGTGAAAACTCCATGTTGATATGACCATCCATGTATGAGAAGTAGCCTAACAAGATTTTCAAGATGGTCACCATGGTAGCTGTATGGGACATCAGTCTGGCACCATTTTCATTGAGGACCAACTAGCCGTCATGAAAATTCTTGTAGTGAAAGAGATTTTCAAGATGGCTACTGTCATGGCTATTTTGGATGTCTGAGGAGCACCATTTTCATTTAGGACCAAATAGACCATGGGACGAATGTGTGTGTGTGTAAGTTTTCATGGCAATCCTCCAGGTAGTTTAGGAGGAGTAGCAATAACAAACTTGTTAAAATGAAAAGATGACAGATGAAAGACCATCCCAAAGCTCTTCTGGTCTATGACCTGCAGAGTTAATAATTATCAAATCAATTAACTAATCTGCAGCCAACTTAAACAAGTTATAAATAGCAATTTAAAGTACAGTTTTCTGTGCAGGAAAATCTAGGTGACTTGCACAGACTATACATGCTCACCTCGAAGAGGAAGACATAAACATACAATATTGTCCACCTTATATTTGGGCCAAGAGTTTTCCTCTATATATTCATTCTTGCTCAGAATTAACATAAAATGCTCCTCCAACCTGACACACTATGAAGGGATTATTCTGCAATATTCATGTACCAAACAACAATGACTACCTGAAACACACTATTCTCAGATTAGTCTCTGCTATATACCTGTACCAAAAATTAATGACCCTTAATTTTGGAAGTGAAAGAACTTTATTTATGGACCAGATTTTACAGTAACTAGTATTCATGGACAGTAAAATTTATTTTCATTTCAACTGGATTAGAATGAAGATGGCATTAATGTCAATTTTATTTCTGTTTGTTTCTAATTCTGTAAGGCTTATAAAAATTTCACTGTATCCAGGAAAATAAGGTCCTTACTCATTTTCATGACTTTTCCTATTTTCTTGGCATAGAGGTCTTTTCCAAGCTTGGTTATAAGATGAACCCATTATATTTGAAAACACAGCTTGCATCTTGATATGAAACATTTATCCCAGATTGCTAATTTTCATGGTCTGAGTGAACTTCTACCCTTTTAAAAGACAAGTAGTCAAAACCAAAGGGTGGTGTTAGTTAACCATGTTCATTTCACTCCTCATACTAGACTCCCATTTCCCAATAAACTTTAAATTATAAAAACAAACTCATCAATATTGTTGGCATAAGGGCTAACATCATTCATGTTTCCTCTTTAAAAAGTGCAAGTCGATACAGATTTTATACCTTGTGAAACAGTTCCACAATACCAGATACCAATTCAGCCATGAAAAGTTATCCCCCTTGGTCTTGTTGCTCTGTGATGTGCCATTATGGTAGAACAGGTGCTGACTGCAATTCATATTCACCAATCTATTCTAAAGTGGAGTTAAATTTTCAGGATTTAATGACTGATACTTAAATTAAGAAGGACCGTGGGCCTAATACTGCCACACTTGCATATGATGGCATTTAGTATGGTTTTGCCTCTTACCAGTAAAAATGTTTTAACATGCATGCCTGAAATGGAAACTTATAGCAAACTTAACATAAATGAATAATACAAATAGGATGAGATAAATGAGGTTACGACAGAGAAATGTCCTATTTGCAAGTTATACATGTCTTACATCAAGATCACCAAATATCTGTTCATACTGAGTCATTTTTATTTTTCTAATGGACAGCATGCTTTTACAACAACATTAAAACAAACAAATGACTGGTAAGTACTGGTTTACAAAATATAAAGAAAAAAAACTTAACAAATGCATGATTTGTTATTATTATTTATATGGCTGAAAAAAGAGGAAAGTTGTCCACAGCAAAAAGTTTGATTAAGCACCTGGGCTTCAACAAATAAACTGCTCCAAAACAGTATGCATTGTTTTCTTTTGAATTTCATGCCAAAAGATTTTATATTATGAAAGGCACATTATTAAGTTCCTATTCAAATGCATTGTGTAAGTAGATGCAGTAAATTTGATATTGATTGGACTTTGACGTCAAAGCAAGTCTATTATGTTCTGGCGGGACTCAGTCATAAAACTAATTTGAACGAAACTTCACTTAAAGCACATCTGCATTTACTCTGATTATGTGAAAAGCAATTTAAAAGCAGTTTATAATTTAATAAATGTGGGTATTTATCTGAAATAAAGAATAGTGTTTCTACTGTCAGATGTTGTTGACTTGACTAAACTACTTGGGGTTCACATGGTCACCCATGTTGTACATAAGTCACATACACTCACACACACATAACTTGACAAATGATCTTCAGCATGACATGCTGTAGTAACTTTATAAGTAGTTAATCCTTTAGATATAAAATAGAACATCGTAAATATTTAAGTACACGCTCATATTTTCTTCTGGGAAAACAATGCAGCAAGTTGCATAATTATATCAACCATTGCAATCAATAGAAAGCAAAAACAGAATATTACAATAAATCTCCTAAAAGTTAGATTAACATAAACATGACTGTACATTCATTATGTCATAGAAAAAATTGTAAAAAATTTAGTGATCTCATTCATAAAATACCAAAAGTGAGGTGAATTTATGTCTGGTTTAATCCTACAGGCATGACACAAAACATGCATGTTGATCAAAAGTATAATCATGGGCCAGTCAAGTTACCTATGACCTTACATTATAGTAAAGGCTAATGTAATGGATAACTGGTAGAAACTTTTTATATGGCAGTGTTTAAAGTGTGATTATTTGTAATACAAGCAATGAATTTTATACACAAAGAGAATAAAACTTAAGATCATTGTAATTTGAGGGTAGATAGCAAATTGAGATATTTGTACTCTACCAGATACTCACAGATATATCACATTTAACTGAGACAGTAACACATATATCACATTCAACTGAGATGGTACATGCTCCGTCACTGTCGACTGATTACATATAAGCAATTTGTGGCTTTTGACCAACATGGTCTGCAGCAACATTCAGTCGAATGCAGCATTACATATACTGTTGATCTGACAAATTGGAGTTTCAAACTGATATTGACCTTGTGTATTGTAAAGAGAATCTCGAAATTTCATCATGCATTAGTTTGGGGTTTTTTGGCCACAAAAAACTGGCACAAAAGCAAGAGGAACAAATTATTCAAACTACATTTAAAACAAAGCAAAGACAACAGCCCCAAACAATTTATCTTTGCTGGTGAAGAAACATGCTTTTATCACAGAGGTATTTTGTATTGAGCAAAGGAGTAACTGCACCAAATACACAAACTTTTAAAAGTTTTAATTATGGTTATGTGTAATTATTGTGAGTAATTATGGGTATGTGAAATTATGGGAATTTGTAATTATGGGAATTTTTGTAATGGTCTGTAGGTGTCGTATGCATCTGTATTTGAGTTAAGAAAATCATGTGTTCATTTGTGTAATATATGAGGATCACAAAACTTCACTGAATGAGTGCCTTCAGTTTTATATTTTTTTTAGTTTTAGAAAATTACATTTTAAATCCTTGTAAATGTTTAAATAGATGATAATAAAAAAGTAAAATCACACATTTTTCTGTAATAATAGACCACTTAAAAATGATTCAGTAAATAGTTGATGACAAGCTAAGTGTAAACTGCAAGTGAATCAAGATTTTACTCAAATTAAAATAAATTTTAACCAGATCTTCTAAAGATTCAAATATCAGTGAATATCAGCTGAAATGTCATCATCATTTTGTCAGTCACATTTACAAAGATAACACTTCTCACAAATTTAATTTTGAGATTCAAAATTATTCTGAAGGTATATGAACAACTTACTATTTAAGACCTAAACTAACTTTTCATAAATCATTACATTTACTATTTAAAACCCAGACTTAATTTTAATAAATCATTTTCATTTTCAAGTTTTCTTACAAAGTAACATAGGTACAGTACTTGATGCTTCCTTTCAAATTTTTGGGGCAAATTTTTGAAGTGAGTAATTTTGTTTTAAAAAAAAAATATAAGATTTCTCTCTGAGCCACATGTTGAATGGTGTTATTGGAACTTGTTAAATATCTCTGACACAGTCATTAAATAACAAAAATGAATTAACCTCCAATATTTACTGCATTAAACAACATACTGTGGTTAGCTTGTCAAGCATATGTATCAACAATCACCTGAATAATTAAAAACTGCACAAATTGTTAGAATAAAATTAATTTATTTATTTTGGCCCTTAATTCTTAAATACTTATAGTGCTGTAAATTTTTAATATTTCACTTCATCTCCCTAAATGTGCCATTTTTTATATCTATAAAATAGTTAATTCTATCCTAGAAAAATATATATCCATTTGAAAGTCTATAACTGGGTTGAAGAGTTTCCAGTTTAACTGTTTTTGTCAAAACAGCAACTTGTTGAAGTAATGTTTTTTGTTTTATCTTTATAAACAACAATATACTTGAAGTTTTCATTTCTTAATATCTATCTGAGTGAAGACATCCTGTTTGGTTTAAAAAAATCATCCCACTCCATCCCAAAGTCTCGCCGGGTCAGCAGTTTAACATGCTTTATGTTGTCTACCACTTCTTACTATCCATGTACTTCTCTACCTTCATAAACACCTCATCCACACTTCCCTCAGCTTTAATCTGAAAACAAAAAAGATGAAACTTACATTTTGCCATGGGAATATTTACAGCTATGGGAAATAGGTGCATATAAAAGATTTACCAACCTTTGCCAGACAGTGATCATAGCAAAGATTTATCTGCCTTTACCTGAAGGTCATATGAATAGTGATCACAGTAAAAGATTGACCCGCCTTTACTGGACATGGCTCATGATCACTGAATGAGATTTACCAGCCTTTACCAGACTTGGCTCATAGTAATATGGATACTGACTATAGTACAGATTTACCAGTCTTTACCAGATATTGTTCTCAGTCACTTTAACAGTATAGAAGACTAAGTAGACATGGTTCTCAGTCACATGGTATGGGAACACAGTAAATATTTACCAGGTTTTACCAGACATGGATATCAATAACTTGGATAGTGAATAAGATTTACCAGACTTGGCCTTGGTCACTTGGATATGAAAATAGCAAAGATTTACCAGACATGGTTCTTGGTCAGTTGGATAGTGACCATAGTAAAGATTTGCCAGTCTTTGCCAGACATGGTTCTCAGTCACTTAGACAGTGACCATAGTAGAGATTTACAGTCAGTGTCAGACGTAGTTCTCAGTCACTTGAATGATGACCATAATAAAGGCTCTCATTCACTTGGATAGTGAACCAGCTTTACCTCACTTAGCCATTAGACACTTGGGTAATGAAAATAGCTTAGATTTACCAAACATGGCTCTTGGTCAGTTGGATAGTGACCATAGTAAAAAGATTTACCAGCCTTTGCCAGACATGGTACATCACATGAATACTGACCATAGTGAAGATTTACGAACCAGTATCACATATTGCTGTTGCTTGAATAATGACCATAACAAAGATTTACCAGCCTTTACCAGGTATGACTCTTGATCACATTAATAATGACCATAGTAAAAGATTTGCCAGGTTATACATGACATGACACTCAGTCACATGGATAATGATTACAGTAAAGATTTACTAGACTATACCTGATATGATTCTTGGTCATATGCATAGTGTACCATGGATTATGATGACAGTAAAGATTTACCAGCCTTTACCCAACTTGACTCTGTGTCACATGGACAGTTATTACAGTAAAGATTTACCAGCCCCTTTACCTGACTTGACTCTGTGTCACATGGACAGTTATTACAGTAAAGATTTACCAGCCCCTTTACCTAACTTGACTCTGTGTCACATGGACAGTTATTACAGTAAAGATTTAGAAGCTTTACAAGACTTGACTCTCAGTCATGTGGATAGTGATCATAGTAAAGAGGTAAATTAAAAATATAATGGGCATCTATGCCAATCCAAGGGCCTGAGGTGTCCAAGTGGTTTAAGGCGCTTGACTTTACAGATCACTCTCACATCTGATCTCTGTCCATACAAGTTCAAGTGTCTCAGTTCCACCAACATGAATATATGAAGAAGCTTGCCAGTAGCTTCCCATGCATCAGTAGTTCTTCCATGGGGTTTTCCAGGTTCTTCCCCACACAATATACTGGCTGCCATGAATAGCCTATCATGTGTTGGAAAGTGTTGTTAACCCCACAAAATGCAAACACATATGTCATACAATCTTCCTCCCATGATACCTCAATAGAAGGGTTAACTGTCATTCTAAGACATTATATTTACCAGTCTTTACCAGATAGGGCTTTCAGTTACTTGAATAGTGACCACAGTAAAGATTTACCTGACCTAGCACTTTATCACTAGACTTGTGACCATAGTAAAACTTTACCAACATTTACTGGATATGGCTCTCAGTCAGTTGGATAGTGACCACAGTAAAGATTTACCAGTCTTAGAATGGTTTTGAATCACCTGGACAGTGACCATAGTAAAGATTTACCAACCTTTACCAGACATGGGTCTTGGTTACATGGATGGTAACCATGGTTAAGATTTACAAGCCTTCACCAGTCATGGGTCTCAGTCACTTTAATAGTGAACACAGTAAAGTTTTACCAGTTTTTACCAGACATAACTCTTGATCACATGGACAGGGAACAAAATTTTCAAGACATGGTTCTTGGTCACTTGGAGTGTGACCACTGTAGAGACATACCATCCTTTACCAGACCTTGTTTTTGGTCACTTGGACTAGTAAAGATTTACCAGGCTATACCCAACATGGCTCTTGGTTACATGAATAGTAACCACAGTAAAAAGTTACCAGTTTATAACTGACATGACTCAGTAACATGGATAATGATCATAGCAAAGATTTACCAGCACTGACCTGATCTGACACTGTGTTACAATGGATAGTGATCACAGTAAGATTTACCAGCACTGATCTGACCTGATGCTGTGTTACATAGATAGTGATCATGGTAAAGATTTACCAGCTGATCTGACCTGATGCTGTGTTACATAGATAGTGATCATGGTAAAGATTTGCCAGCCTTAGCTCTCTGTAATATATCAATAGGCAATGGTCATAATAAAGAGTTAAATTAGAAAATAATGAGCATCTGTACTGCACAATCTTCCTTCAATGATACCTCAATAAAAAAGTTAACTGTTTTTCCAAAATATCTGCGAATATAATGTATTTTCTGGTTGGTTGTTGAATGCAATTGATTTCTGATTGGCTGTTGAATGCAATGCATTTTCTGACTGGTTGAGCATCAAACATTCCAGCAATATAATCTACTTTGGGATTTGGGGTAGAAAGAGACAAGCAGAGAAAATTCATGGATCTAATACACACAAAAAACAGGAAAGAAGTCTAATTTTCACCCCTCTGCTAATGCATAGGTCTGATAGCCAACTGAAAACAATCTTTCTTACATATCTATGTGCTGTTGATTGGAAAATCCCAATGAATCAGGCAGGCTTGGATCCAATGGAAATAAGAAAACTATCTCTTCTACCCAAATCTTAAATACAAATGAGAAAAAGCTCCCAGCCTTAATGAGTTAATGATACTGGCATTCTATTTCATTTCTGCATTATCTAATCTATGATCAGTCTAACAATTGGAGTTCAGTGGCAGTTCTGAAACTAAGCAACTTTACATTGAAAAGAAGCTTGTAGTTGGATTTTGTTCCTTTCATTCAAACATCACTGCTTTATAAATTATAGATCCCCATGCACTTGACAACATAACAACACAAAATCCTAGCATATGATTGGCTAGCATTTGATTTGTATATGCCCCATATATATATATATATATATATATATATATATATATATATATATAACCCCTTGAAGTACAACAAGAACAGAGTTAAATTTTTACTTGTGGTTTCACTGCATTTGAAAAATAGCCTACTTGTTTATATTACATAATTACCTCTGTAAAATATAATATTTTGTATACATTTTTATTTACCTTAATTACTTTGTTCTGTTTGTTATAGTAATCTATGACAGGTTTTGTTTGGTTATGGAAGGTCTTCAGTCGCTTTATGATGGTTTCCTCATTATCGTCAACTCGACCACTTGTTTTGGCTCTCTCCAGCAGCCTATTCTTCATTGTTTCATCTGATACTTTAAAGTATAACACCCCAGAACAGGGTACAAGCTGAAAAATAAACCACACAATATAGATAGAATATTTGGTGTTGGATGTAATGTACAGTTTATACTTGCATAAAGATTGGGTCCAACTGTAAACAACATAGACCCTCATCTGCCATCACATAATGCACCGGCAGATCAAAATCTACTTGTTATACTAATTATTGCTAATGAACTGCAAAGACCCAGATCTGTTGGCGTATGGTGCCATAGCAGATGTGGATCTGTGAATTTTACAGCTGGACTTGACATTATAAGCATGTACATACAGTATGTTCTACATTTGTACTTTGTTTTTCTACACATGTATATGTACTCTGTTTCTTTCTACAGCCTTTTAATTCATTATAGCATTATGACCATTACAAGCAAAATCTGAAGTGATGCTGCACCACCTCTCCTGCTTGTCACAGATATCACCTCCTTCCCACTTGCTAATCTCACCTAGCAAGACCTCCTGGATCAATTTCACCATCATGTTAAGAACATAATGTGAGCTACATACACTTCAACAAGGCAGAATACATTTATGTTAACTTTGTGAGTGATTAGGTAAAAATTTACACATCGATAAATACCCAACCATGATCATTTAATCCTTATAATTCCAATTTACATTCTTTCTGTCATAATAGCAGATTGCATTAATAAAGCGTTCACTTTTAGGTAGCTATAAGTTTTCTTTCATTAACAACAATAATAATAATAATAATAATAATAATGCTTTATTTATAGAGGGTGACTCATTAGTCAAGGACTATTCTCCCTTGAGGCCCTCTTAAGGAGAGTATAACATTAGCCTCTTTACTGCAATAGAATACATAGCCCCATGTTTGTTAGCCAGGAGTGGTCATTTTTATGTAGTAATACATGGTAGAGTGTCAGAGCAGGTCATGGCAGGTATCTAAGGAGCTTGTTATAATTATTTATTTATTTTTTATTTAAAAAAAGTTGTTGATGCTGTTTAAACCAGGCTATTCCTGTTCTTGCTTTCTGTGCATTTCAATCTTTCAAAAGTTAACTCGTGTCCATTTTAGTGAGATCCCTAACTTATGCTATGACCCTAACCTTTAACAGCTGCTGAAACATGTTATCAATGTGAAATGAAATAAATTCTGCAGACTGACTTGTAAAGCCTGCTATATGCCTTCTTTGGCAAAAGGAGAGAGTATTGGAATGCAGGAAGGTCTCTGCAAGTACACTGTTTTATCTTCTAATGGGCAACTTTAATCTGGAGTTTGTAAAATTTTGATGTTGTTATTATTATGCTGCAAGGCGTTGATATAGATGAAACTTCACATAAAATGACCTGGAAACTGGGAACCAAAAGTAGTACGCAGAATTTGTAAAAAAATTCCAGATCAGTATCACATGTCCATTTACATCCAATCAAACTGCAGATAATGTGATCATTTCATAAAAATAGGAATTATAACTATTTAAAAAGAATCCCATTTCAAAGAAACTTCCTCAGATGGCCCATTTGTTTGATACCATATTGAGCTTATATACTGAACATTCACCATCTATTTTTAATCAAGTGGTGCTAAACTATCATCATATTATTCAAATCAAAGTTGGACTAACCTCTTTTTCAAAGCGCACACCCTGCTCCATTTCCCTTGGATAGCCATCAATCAGGAAGCATTGCTTACTTGACAGGTTTTTAACCATTGCTTCCTTTAAAAGATCCAGTACAACATCCTGTTTTGAAAACAAGAGATTTAATAATACCATGTTGTCCGTACCTTTTCATTTTTGTGCACCATCATTTTGGTGTCAGTTAATTTATCTTACAGAGAAAATTTATATTCTAATTAAGGTTTTCAAAAATATTTATACTTCAAAATCTGCTGACCATCTGATTAATGCTTTTAATAAATGTAAATGTTTGCATACACATGGAATAATATATAAAAAATACATTAAATCTTGCAGACAATATGGTGTAAACATGAAATGTCAAGGTCATTTGTTTCTAAGGCATCCAGTACAAAGTCAAAATCATTAGTTTCCAAAGCATTGTATTCAATATCAATGTCATTATTTATGAGGCATCACATGAAATGTCAAGGTCATAAGCTATTAAGCACCAAGTGCAATATTACTTAGGCAAATTACCTTCTTAACAGAGTTGAACTATATGGCTTAACACCATTTAAATGATGTGTCTGTATTATATCTCCTCTTAATTATGTTGCTTGATCATTTAAATGTATCAGGAAGAAAAAAACCATCATCGCATTGATCTAGAAAAATTATACTATCATCAAAATCACACCTAACGCAGACCATTGATACATGTATACAGATTTCTGACTATCTCTCCAAGTCATCATCTGTGTTATTATTTACTTTGAGAAAAAGCTGCCATATTTTCTGACATAACAAGTTACAACTGCTAGAAAGGTGACCAAGTACTTCATACACATTTATCAACATTTTTTGTGATCACATTTTATTTACATCAATAAAAAATGCACGTGTCAGATCAGTCTAATAGCATTATGGATGTAGTTATGTATGCTGTAAACTCGATTTCGTTTTTAACTTGCTATAATAAATGTTCAGTGTTAATGCATTAAAGATTGGATTAAATTCAGTTATATGACATAAACTGAATGGGATTATATCAACTATGACTGAGTCAAACAGTTGAATTGGAAGGTTTTGACTGACTGACTGACTGACTGATTGACTGACTGAATGACTGATTAACTGACAGACTGATTGATTGGCATTTAAATGCGACATCAGCTCATTAAAGTCTGTTTAATGCTGGGGCAATGGGAATTAAGTGCATTGTCCTGAAATATATCACAGCAGACAATTTGGACTGGGCTGGGTTGGCCTCCACAATCCACCAACTGTTAGCCTGACACACTATTCGCTAAGCCAATGCTGTTCCAAGAATGGGAAGGAACTCAACTGACCCCACTGTCATCAAACTAAGCCTTAAAGTTAAGTCCCAACTTAAGAAATTTCAATATTCAATTTGAAGTCAGACTAAAATTAAAGACAATCAGATCAATGGTTTTTAGACATGATTAGGTTCTGTCAAAACTTCATTTCAGCTGGCGAAATTCATCAGATCTAAATTGAAATGAAGGGAATGGATTTAAGCAAGGCTGAAGGGAATGGATTTGAGTAAGACTGAAAGGAATGGATTGGTGTAAGACTGAAAGGAATGGATCTGAGTAATACTGACAGGAATGGATTTAAATAAGACTGAAAGAAATGGATCTAAGTAAGACTGAAAGGAATGGATTTAAGTAAGACTGAAAGGAATGGATATAAATAAGACTGAAAGAAATGGATCTAAGTAAGACTGAAAGGAATGGATCTAAGTAAGATTGAAAGGAATGGATCTGAGTAAGACTGAAAGGAATGGATTTGAGTAAAACTGAAAGGAATATTGAAAGGAATAGATATGAGTAAGACTGAAAGAAATGGATCGGTGTAAGACTGAAAGGAATTGATTTAAGTAAGACTGAAAGGAACAGATTTAAATAAGACTCAAAGGAATGGATTTAAATAAGAATGAAAGAAATGGATTTAAATAAGACTCAAAAGGAATGGATTTGAGTAAAACTGAAAGGAATGGATCTGAGTAAGACAGAAAGGAATGGATTTGACTAAGAAAGGAATGGATTTGAGTAAGTCTGAAAGGAATGGATTTAAGCAAGACTGAAAGGAATGGATTTGAGTAAAACTGAAAGGAATGGATATGAGTAAGACTGAAAGAAATGGATTGGTTTTAAGACTGAAAGGAATTGATTTAAGCAAGACTCAAAGGAATGGATTTAAATAAGACTCAAAGGAATGGATTTAAATAAGACTGAAAGAAATGGATTTAAATAAGACTGAAAGGAATGGATTTAAGTAAGACTCAAAGGAATGGATTTAAACAAGACTCAAAGGAATGGATTTAAATAAAACTGAAAGAAATGGATTTAAAAAAGACTGAAAAGAATGGTTTTAAGTAAAACTGAAAGGAATGGATTTGAGTAAGACTGAAAGGAATGGATCTGAGTAAAACAGAAAGGAATGGATTTGACTAAGACAGAAAGGAATGGATTTAAGCAAGACTGAAAGGAATGCATTTAAGTAAGACTGATAGGAATGGATTTAACTAAGACTGAAAGGAATGGATCTGAGTAAGACTGAAAGGAATGGATTTGAGTAATACTGAAAAGAATATTGAAAGGAATGAATATGAGTAAGACTGAAAGAAATGGATTGGTGTAAGACTGAAAGAAATTGATTTAAGTAAGACTGAAAGGAATGGATTTAAATAAGACTGAAAGGAATGGATTTAAATAAGACTGAAAGGAATTTAAATAAGACTCAAAAGGAATGGATTTAAATAAGACAAAGAAATGGATTTAAATAAGTTGATTGGTTGATTAATTTTTACGGCGCACCAGCACTGTTAGGCAATTTAGTGCCAGATTTAAATAAAACTGAAAGGAATGGATTTAAGTAAGACAGAAAGGAATGGATTTGAGTAGGACTGAAAGGAATGGATCTGAGTAAGACAGAAAGGAATGGATTTGACTAAGACAGAAAGGAATGGATTTGAGTAAGACTGAAAGGAATGGATTTAAGCAAGACTTAAAAGAATGGATTTAAGTAAGACTGAAAGGAATGGATTTAAGTAAGACTGAAAGGAATAGATCTGAGTAAGACTGAAAATAATGGATTTAAGCAAGACTGAAAGGAATGGATTTAAGTAGGACTGAAAGGACTCGATTGGTGTAAGAATGAAAGGAATGGATTTAAATAAGACTGAAAGGAATGGATTTGACTAAGACTAAAAGGAATGGATCTGAGTAAGACTGAAAGGAATGGATTTAAGTAAGACTGAAAAGAATGGATTTGACTAAGACTGAAAGGAATGGATCTGAGTAAGACTGAAAGGAATGGATCTAAGTACGACTGAAAGGAATGGATCTGAGTAAGACTGAAAGGAATGGATCTGAGTAAGACTGAAAGGAATGGATCTAAGTATGACTGAAAGGAATGGATCTAAGTATGACTGAAAGGAATGGATCTGAGTAAGACTGAAAGGAATGGATCTGAGTAAGACTGAAAGGAATGGATCTAAGTATGACTGAAAGGAATGGATCTGAGTATGACTGAAAGGAATGGATCTGAGTAAGACTGAAAGGAATGGATCTGAGTAAGACTGAAAGGAATGGATCTGAGTAAGACTGAAAGGAATGGATCTGACTAAGACTGAAAGGAATGGATCTGAGTAAGACTGAAAGGAATGGATCTGAGTAAGACTGAAAGGAATGGATCTGAGTAAGACTGAAAGGAATGGATCTGAGTAAGACTGAAAGGAATGGATCTGAGTAAGACTGTAAGGAATGGATTTAAGTAAGACTGAAAGGAATGGATCTGAGTAAGACTGAAAGGAATGGATCTGAGTAAGACTGAAAGGAATGGATCTGAGTAAGACTGAAAGGAATGGATCTAAGTATGACTGAAAGGAATGGATCTGAGTAAGACTGTAAGGAATGGATTTAAGTAAGACTGAAAAGAATGATTTGACTAAGACTGAAAGGAATGGATCTGAGTAAGACTGAAAGGAATGGATCTGAGTATGACTGAAAGGAATGGATCTGAGTAAGACTGAAAGGAATGGATCTGAGTAAGACTGAAAGGAATGGATCTAAGTATGACTGAAAGGAATGGATCTGAGTATGACTGAAAGGAATGGATCTGAGTAAGACTGAAAGGAATGGATCTGAGTATGACTGAAAGGAATGGATCTGAGTAAGACTGAAAGGAATGGATTTAAATAAGACTGAAAGGAATGGATTTGACTAAGACTAAAAGGAATGGATCTGAGTAAGACTGAAAGGAATGGATTTAAGTAAGACTGAAAAGAATGATTTGACTAAGACTGAAAGGAATGGATCTGACTAAGACTGAAAGGAATGGATCTGAGTAAGACTGAAAGGAATGGATCTGAGTATGACTGAAAGGAATGGATCTGAGTAAGACTGAAAGGAATGGATCTGAGTAAGACTGAAAGGAATGGATCTAAGTATGACTGAAAGGAATGGATCTGAGTATGACTGAAAGGAATGGATCTGACTAAGACTGAAAGGAATGGATCTGAGTAAGACTGAAAGGAATGGATCTGAGTAAGACTGAAAGGAATGGATCTGACTAAGACTGAAAGGAATGGATCTGAGTAAGACTGAAAGGAATGGATTTGAGTAAGACTGAAAGGAATGGATCTGAGTAAGACTGAAAGGAATGGATCTGAGTAAGACTGTAAGGAATGGATTTAAGTAAGACTGAAAGGAATGGATCTGAGTAAGACTGAAAGGAATGGATCTGACTAAGACTGAAAATAATGGATCTGAGTAAGACTGAAAGGAATGGATTTGAGTATGACTGAAAGGAATGGATCTGAGTAAGACTGTAAGGAATGGATTTAAGTAAGACTGAAAGGAATGGATCTGAGTAAGACTGAAAGGAATGGATCTGAGTAAGACTGAAAGGAATGGATTTAAGTAAGACTGAAAAGAATGGATTTGACTAAGACTGAAAGGAATGGATCTGAGTAAGACTGAAAGGAATGGATCTAAGTACGACTGAAAGGAATGGATCTGAGTAAGACTGAAAGGAATGGATCTGAGTAAGACTGAAAGGAATGGATTTAAGTAAGACTGAAAAGAATGATTTGACTAAGACTGAAAGGAATGGA
>JAECUM010052381.1:0-19936 GCA_016617855.1 Megalonaias nervosa
TATATATATATATGTTCAAGGAGTACTTTGGTGGACATAGCCCAGCTATTCATTCAGTCAATTTAGTTGTACCTGTCCAATACAGTGAGGATGTAGACGATGGTTTGCAATCTGACTGTAGTGACTTTGGTTTAACCAATCGTCGGAATTCAGTAATTTTTAAATACATGGACCGGAAACTTTCACATATACAATCACAGAAAAGATATAGCTAAAACAGATATAATGCGAATATGAGCACTTGCTTTCTGATCTTCCAATATAACCAAATATAACCTGATGATGTTGACATTGTAGATTCTATACTTGTGAAACAGCATCCCTACAGGATGAATCCTCTCAAGCAGAAATGTCATTAGTTATTGGAGAATGATGACATAGTACCAAATAAAACTGACTGGAGTTCACCGTGTATTTTGTGGTAAAACATAATACTTTCTGCATGTTTATTGACCATAGAAAAGTCAACTGTTTCACCCAAAACGGATTCATTTCCAGTGCCAAGAATGGAATACTACACTGACAAAACTGGACATGCAAAACATGTTTCCAAGTTTGATCTGTTGAAAGGATTCTGATAAATTCCACTCACTTCAAGAGCAAAGGATATTTCTGCATTTTACAACTGCAGATGACTTTTTCAATACAGAGTGATATTGTCTGGTATGGAAACCTATCCGTCAACATTCCAGCGTGTAACGAATATAAAAAAAATCTATATAGATAATTGTGATGCATGTATCGATTTCTTGCATAAATTTTTATTTTCATTAATGACAGGCTGTGCTATGTATATTTAATTTTATATTGTGTGCTTGACCTTTTTCCGTGAATGAAGGTAGAGGTTTGGCCTACTTACAATTTATCGTATTATTAAAGATGTTAGTTAAGATTTGAGTTCACGGCTTATCCACATTTACGAATGTAGAATGTTGTATAAGCCTCCTTATTTACAATTTGATGGAATTTTCAATTTACAATGACATACATCTTAGCCATTTGTCCTTATGTCACGTGAAATTAGTATGTATAGGATGAGGAAAAAACAATTATTCATTCCTGATTAAATTTCAATCTGTGGAATTATTTTCTGCTGTGTTCAAAAATTGTCTAATAGGAATCATTTATGTTAATTATTCATTGGAATTAAAAAGTGATCATTGACTTTTTGTTCTACTTTGCGATAAGTGAGGTCTCATTTATAGACATTCCGAAATATATCATTGCGATACATCAATACTCTTGGTACATCGGCACATTCATCGGTATTGGTACATCAGCACATTCTAAACTTTAGAAACTCAGTTAGAACAGTCTTTAATTTTGGATCTGTCATAAGACATTTAGGATTATTTGGGATTTTATTCACAATACTGTGACTTTTGAATTTTCACTTTGTATTTTAGGGAAATACATTGTTCTGCTGAATTTTCTGAATATGTTGGTTTTGCTGCATCTGTTGCACAGTTTAAGACCACAGAGTCGCAACAGTCTGCAGATATAGCTTTGTTAACTTGTATTTGTTGACTTTCTAATTAGGTCACGTTTGAATCAGATTGTTTATGGGAGAGACGTTTTTGACCATCCCAATTTTTTGTTTCTGGTGGATTTAGGATACGCTCATATAAAATGAACACATGGCAAACATTTCATAAATCTTGCAAAACGTTTTGGACATTTAAAAATATGTTCGTTTAAATAGTGCTTTTTTACTTGTTTACTATCACGGAAATCTCCCACTCGTAAAGCAAAGGCTACAAGATATCTAACACGTGAAAAATCCAAATACCCCTTTAGAACTGGAGCAGCGAATTTAATTAAGATTATACTAATTGTCTGAATGGAAAAATGTTAGCTGTTTTTGGAGTATTCTTAAACTCGTAGTTTGCCCAGGAATTTCCAGTGAGTCATATCTCCCGAACAAAAACAAACTGAATAGCAAAGGTTTTGGAAAAAAAATATACAAGAGGTGCTCTGATTTCATTGTGAAAGAAAATCGGTTAACGCGGAAAATAGTATGGCATCTTTACTAGCGTGCTTGGCGGTATTCATACCCTTATGTAAGTAACCGCTTTTTCTTCTCAATTCCTTTTCTTTTAATACAGGAAAATGCAAAATGGCACAGCATCGTACAGCACTGAACTAAAGCAATCTCAAAGCAAATTCGCTGTGGTTTGCAAGATACAAAGAAGATCAATAAACACAATCTATATATTTCGTTCCAGAAACGTTTTGTCCTTAGGAAACAGTGTAATCAAATTCTGTATTGGTCAATCTTAAATCTCATAGATATATTAAAAAAAAAAAAAAGGTCGACTTGTGCTGCAGAAAAACTTGAATTATAAAAATGGAGGATACTAGTTTTGGTGGAGAAACAGCCTACAACTGTTGTTTTTCATGAAAAATATGTAATTATTTGCGAAAGAATGTGGGACGATCGACATATAATTTGTTAAAATGATATGAATTTAAGACGAAATGTATATTATTGACAAATTATATGTTAACCACTATTCTGATACAAGCTTTCACAGCACATAGCTTTCTAAAATCATCGGTACTAAGAAGTTGACATACTTTTGTAAAGTCTGGGTATGCATTGGTAATATTATTAATATTCTTGACACACTTTATGACGTCTGGGTATACATTGGTAATATTATTAATATTCTTGACACACTTTATGACGTCTGGGTATGCATTGGTAATATTACTAATACTCTTGACACACTTTATGGCGTCTGGGTATACATTGGTAATATTTTTCTTGATGTTCTTAACGCAATTTATAGTCTGGATTTACGTTGATTACTATTGTTGTTCGTGACACACTTTATAAAGTCTGGGCGTACATATTTCTTGACGTTCTTAACACAGTTTATAAAGTCTGGGTGAACGTTGATAATATTTCTCGATGCTATTGACACTATATAAGGTCTGGGTGTAAACTGGTAATATGTCTTGGTGTTATTGACACACTTTACAAAGTCTGGATGAACGTTGATAATATTTCTCGATGTTATTTACATACTTTATAAAGTCTGGGTGTACATAGATAATATTTCTTGATGCTATTGACACTATATAAGGTCTGGATTTACACTGGTAATATGTCTCGATGTTATTGACACACTTTATAAAGTCTGGGTGTACACTGGTAATATGTCACGATGTTACTGACACATTTTATAAAGTCTGGGTGTACACTGATAATATTTCCTGATTTATTTATCTCGTAAATCTTTATATAATGGACATTCTAAAAAGATATGCAATTCTTCAATGAGATTCATGCTGCTAAATATAAACATTATAATTTGCCTTTTCAGTCTTGTGTAGCAACCACATAACAAGATGACAATGAAAGTACGAAATTTTAAAGTTTCTTTAAACTATCCCACTAAGGTTTGCTCAGGTAAAATGCTAAGACGAAACCCAAATGACAATCTCTGTAAATAAAACATATTATTCTTTTACTAAACTGTGAATTAAAGGTCTGGATAATATTTTTCCTTATTCTTTGTTTAACAAGATATAAAATTCTTTATTATTTAATGCCAACTCTGACGTTCAAACGGACTCTAATCCTACAACCGTACGTCACTGTTGTCTATGTCAAACGTATTTATTATGAAAAAAGGTACTTCGAAGTCGATTGAGGTCATCTGGAAGAAATGAATGACTCATTCATTTTAAAGTTTCCTACTAAATAGGGTACACTATCTGTCTAGCATAAGTACAGTTAGGATCAAATATCAATAAAAGAATATCGGTACCGATCACGTAAGACCAAGCTACTCAAACTTTAATAATAATTACAATGTAGTTGATTCTGTGGACGTTTGATTGTTTGCACCACTGTCGTAAATTTTAGTTTTGTTTACACAATGTAATAAAGATTTGAAATTGCAAAAATGAGCGCTTTCCTCAGTATGTCTTAAGATACGTGGTTTTTTTTTTTTTTTTTGGTTTTCTCTTGGCTCTTTTAATTCACATGTATGTATGTATGTATGTATGTATGTATATATGTATGTATGTATGTTATACAATACAGTATAAATACAATACAATACAATACAACACAATACGATACAATACAATACAACACAATACGATACAATACAATACAATACAATACAACACAATACGATACAATACAATACAATACAATACAATACAATACAATACAATACAATATAATACAATACAATCCGATCTATGGCAGCCTCTCCAGAACACTTTTTGATTTAAGCCATAATGCATTATGTTTGACATCAAAATGACACAAGTTCCAAATCCGGTTAACTCGAAGTTTGATCATATAGTATTAAGTGCTTACTCTAGTGCTCCTCTGGTGATCTTATTGACTGAACATCAGTATTAGACTGGGTATCGATTGAACTTCAGTATTAGCCTGGGTATTGACTCAACACCAGTATTAGTTTGTGTATCGACTAAACTCCAGAATTAGACTGGGTATTGACTCAACACCAGTATTAGTTTGTGTATCGACTGAACTCCAGAATTAAACTGGGTATTGACTCAACACCAGTATTAGTTTGTGTATCGACTGAACACCAGTGTTAGTTTACGTATCGACTGAACTTCAATGTTAGACTGGGTATTGATTTAACACCAGTATTAGCTTGGGTATCGACTAAACACCATTATTAACTTGGGTATCGACTAAACACCATTATTAACTTGGGTATCGACTGAACTCTAGTATTATCTTAGGTTACATTTGTGCTTTAAAAATGAATCTTAACACACGGAATTAAGCGAATATTTGGTTGATTATAGTAATTATATAGCTATTGGTTTTGGAGCATCTAAGGAACTGTATACATGCCAAATTTCTTCATCACGACGTAGAAAAAGATTACAACGAAACACATAATTCTAAATTGTAAATTGCACGTTTGAAATTTTCTTCAATAGCCTTTTCCTTCAAGTTACAAAATCATTATTGTATTAATTTCCCATATCATCTAGAGCGTGCAGGAGAATCCTTATAGTGAGCTTTTTGTGGTTTACAGCTAGGAGACTGACTTGCCACCTGTTTAAAGCCACTTTGAAGAGACTATGCAAAACCTTCACTAGTTTTCTATTTTTGTCCCTGTGCTGTTTCCAAGCATACATGGGGTTAAATTGTCACAAATCGTGTCAACTCTATCCTGCTTGCGTCAAAAGACACTAAACAACCAAAAACTTAAGATAATGGACGTGATGAGGATAGGACGGATTGCTTTTATGTCCGTCTTATATTATTAATGATGACTGTCTCCGATGTAATGTCAAGAAAGGACGGTAATAGAAATGTATGTAAGTTGCAGACATTTTTTTCTTCTCCTCTTGGAGAATATAGATAGCTGGCACCGGTAAAAGCTTTGTCTCTCTTTTGTATAGAATTTCTAAGGAATGTGTCACTGGAACTGATCTAGCCTTTTCCTTCAAGTTACAAATGTTTATTGTTTTAATCAATCCTTTTACATAATATTTTTTATAGAGAAAATTTGAATACAGGCTAATATTGGCATATTGTTGATATGATTATCATATGGGCACAAAGGCAGAAAGACAACTTCAGTTTCTTTTAATGTTGTTTCATTGTAAGTGTATATTTTCATGTGTATGTATGTGTATGTCCGTTCGTGCGTGTGTATTTTGAGTCTTTACATTCGAAGGTAAGACTAGATGCAGTAAGGCTCAGTGCACAAGCCTTAGGTCGAGACTATCATGCACTCGTTTCGAAATTTGCCGGTGATGCGGTACAAACATTCCTATCCTGTATAACTACGTATTGACGGGCTGATTTGATAACCGGTTAATGACAGTGATGATGAAAAAGACTGTTTGTGTCCACCAGTATTGTATCACATTATGACATCTTTCACAAACTAATAAATATTTTCTAAGAGTCATCATGACATTTTAATCCCATGCTAGACACGTTCCACATATACTAATATGGCGGCCGAATGGCAATGTTGCACACTGAGAGCTATGTACTCCAAATCTTAATCCAGTTCGCCTCCGAATTTTCGACAAAAATATGGAAATTACATCTATGTTTCTGTATGGCAATAGGAAGGCCGAAGTCGCAAAAGGTGATAAAACTGTAAGACGACAATGATATCTATTTTCATATAATGTTTCTGGCAATGAAAACATTAAAGATTTGTGGTAGTCGGCCGAGTTGCAATGATAAGTGTTTGACGGTCATGTGTACAACATATTATCGAGGTTAAAGTCACCTGGACGGCGAGGAAGGGTCTAATATATATTGAAGTTGAAATATTGACAAAAGAGACCAAAATTATGCAAATACACAAGTTTGCATTTCATTAACAATTTTAGCAATTTTGAAAGAAATGTAATTCAGAAAACATATTGATTATAATAAATATTGGTAGATAATAAGTGCACACAACAGTTAAAGGAGAGCAAGATCCAGAGCGGAATATTCTATGGTGCAGCCAATTCCAGATAACCAGATACTCTATTTATGTTCATGTTTTCATGAGTTATCTATGCACATGATAAAACCTTTTTTTTGCAACAATGTGAATGTTCAAGGGAAATATGATATTACAGTGCAGACCACAATGCTATGGTGGCAAAACTGTAGAAACAAACAAGATTATCTCTTTTTTAAAGCAGTTATTCTCATTTGCCCTTCTAAAACGTCCATTGTACCCCAAAGTTGATGGGGGGGGGGGGGGGGGCAATATAACCCCTGCTCTTAGGATCCTGTGTGCAACACTGGAATGGGATGTTGTGATAGATATTCTGACCAAATCAAATATTTGTAAGAATGTTGGATTAAGAAAAGAAAAGAAATGTCATTTTTGCTTTCGTTATTTACTAGCATATATTAATGTGATAAGTATAAACAGTCGTTTCTAAGACCAAGAATCATCCTACGATTTTAAGTAGAGCAGTCGTTTTCTGTTTGATGTTTAGGCAACTGCTATGGACCACCAGATATGTTCTCGTTTGTTGTGTCAGTATATTGTATCTTTCCTATCTGTCTCGTAAATATCCTGCTTTGGATGTTAACATCGAACTAAACGTTTTCTTGCCTATAACTTTGAATAGTGTAGCTATTAAATTGTGGGCTTCAGTGTCAACTCTTTCTATTTGTATCGATACGCTTTCTTATGTCTGTACAATATATTTCACAGTGCGTCAGCTATAGTGTAAACTTAACCATACTTTAGTTACAGTTTTGAGGTGATAATTTATACAACAGTTACCATACGCATATCAAATTCATCCAACGATAAGGTACTGACCATTCGAGAGGAAAAATTTTATTTTCTTTAATCTCAAAATAATATTTTTTTCCAAATAATATGATGGATATAATGTGGTATAATTTCGCTTTAAAACAGAGCAATATATTTTTTTCAAGCTAACTGACAGCCGCAAATACAACAAATAAAATCCAAGGTCCCTGTTTCAGAAAAATAAAATTATTGGTCCCTAATATAATTACGTTATACCGTGGTTCATATCGCGGTGTGTTCAAAACTACTGCGGTAGAAATTTGTTCTTAGTACCAAGCTCTAGACAAGCCATACGGATGGGTGTCCTTTCGTACCATATCCAGGACTCTTTCAGCAACACATGAGATATGTCCGTAGTCCTACTTAAATATGACATTAAAACGAAAATTATTAATTTAAAGGGGGAGGGTAGCCCTTGGTTAGCTAACAATATATTACGATCTTATAATTTATTGGTTAGTACACTTGGCAATAGATATTAATTCTGTTGTTATTGGAGACAAAGTGGAATAGGTAAGGGACTCAACTTTCCCATGTTCTTTAACAACTGATATAGGTTGTTTCCCTTGGCTGTGATAGGAAAGTCCTTACAGAGGTCTTTTTTTTTCTGATGACTTCGTTATTTGAGAAGGATAATTTATAAATTTCCGTGCTTTACGTGAGTCTGCAAATACGAAAACAACAATTATCATCATTACATGCTATATGTATTGTGCTAATATTTTTTTTTGTTGTACCGACGTAGATGTAAGAGTATTAGCAAATACATTTAAACTAGGATAATAAGCACATACATAAAAATAAGCGTACACAGCTTCAACGTTATCTAAAATAAGCATATATCTGTGTGTAAAAGAAAATAAAAATATAAGTTGTAAATTCGTTTTTCTGACAATTATTCCGTCCTAGTTATATCAAGGGCTCAAACATATATATATAGTGTTATTATTGTCTTTCTTTATTTCTTTTCTGTCTTTGATCAATCATTTTTATGCAGTATGTTGTAAAATCTGGTCGGTGAGCTTACATATGGAAATTTACAAACAGTGGTCCTGTGGTTCATTTTACTGTACATAAGTGCACATAAATATAAGCGATTACGGCATTCACTACTATACAAAATAAGAGACTGACCATAATATCCAAACTTTATTAGCGTCCGTTTCCTCTGCAGAACACCAAACCATTCGGATCACTTTGTCCGTTTCTCATATTTGTACACCCTCTCTATAATAGGTGTAGTGCTTGCAATAGATATATAATTTATCTATTTTCATTTTGATTTATTTTTATTTATATTAAATAACTATAGCAGCAACTATGGACCTCTTGATTGAAATAATTTTTGTCGCTAACTCAGATTACATAAGACATATATATATATATATATATATATATATATATACACACACACACACACACACACACACACACACACAAATAATAAGCATGCGAGTGAGATGAAAAATATGCATAAACAAACAGTGAGCTATGTCATTATTATTTATAAGTGTAAGTGAAATGATTATTTAAACTGCTTTTTCTGTTTTAGTGCTTATAAAAGGTATGTAAAATGTGTATATTGAATTTAGTGTAAATTTAGTTCTACTTTGTAGAGCTGAAAAGACGCACGCCTCTAAAGCGTGTACATAAAGAATTTTATGAAAATGCATTTCAATTTATAATCTTTACATTCACATACAGAATGGTATTCAGTTTCAATATGGAACTTGCCTCAGATTGACATTAATCCCTTAGACGCTTCTTCCGATAGACGTTTGGTATTTATGCCTAGCACCAGCTGACAAAGTACAAACTATATACATATATGGCATGAAACCACTTTTAATTTCAAGAAAAAACCCCATCCTTTCGTGCTTCCGTAGGTAGTCCCCATTTAGAAAACTACAACATATGTTGTGTCCAAAATTAACCCTAAATCCCCATTTATCACAATGCGATTGAATTCGTTGAATGAGCGATGGATCTCAACAGGAGCTTAGAAATCTATCTATCTATCTATCCTCGGCATCAAAGAACACAAGAAACTCTAACAAACTATGAATATCTATAACTGTCGCTGGGCAATGCATTTTGAAGTTCAAGTAAAAAAAAAAATACCGAGAAAGGTAGATGACACGATGAAACCTTGACGTACAACTGAAGGGCAATGAACTGTATTAGTCGGTCTTTTCTTGGTCCAAGCAGCTTTGATATCCATAAATATTGCTTTAGGTATATTTAACATTTTGATACTCGTATGTAGTTTAAGAAATTTATACCACAATATTTCTCTATTTAATCTATCAAATTTCTTCCTCAAGACGTCGAATATACGATACAATCTTCCACTCAAGCTTTAGCAGGGGATATCGTAATATCATCCGTCTGTACATGTATCCTTCAGACTATCTCTACAAGCTGCTAGGTGTAGATTTACCCAAACTGGTACACAGGTTGTCAATGTGGCAAAATCCTCTGAGCGTGATACAATTTTGGGGTCCTCTGTTCTGCAGTCGCTAAAAAGTGAGTAAAAGGTCTAATGTCGCATTTATATTTTATTTTGGTCAAGATTTACACATGCAGTCATAGTAGAAAGAGACATAATACTTGTCACGACCCTGGGTCATTGCCCAGAAAATTCGTATTGGGGTGGGTTGGGTGGCGTAGTGGTAATAGGAACTGGAGAGAAAATATCATATACAAAAAAGGGGTGAATTGCGTTGGAAAGCCACAAAAAGAAGCTGTCGTTTAAATTACCGTGTTCAGATATGTAATTTTTAAGGTGTGTAAATTATGTAATGAGAGTCAATAATCAAGTATTGCATTAAGTCTTTGATTGAAAGAATAGATCCTCGTTTCGATTTTTATGACAATTTCCATTTCAAGATTTCCAACTTTTTGATCATAGCTGGAATAAATTAAGAGATTGCAAGTTGATGAACATCTGATACTGGGTGAAACTATTTTCTGGAGTAGTTTCTCCATTCGTAAAATAATTAAATATGTTCTGGTTGGTTTGAACATATCAGGTTTGCAAACACTACAATCGGGATCGACTAGAAAGTTGTAACGTCTTATTATCGGATTTCTCATGCAAGGAATACTTTAAAATGCATATTTTAATAGGGATATTGACAGGGGAAACAGGGAAAACAGATAGAAAAGAAGGCAGAAGAGGGAAAACTCTAGATTATGTGCTATAGATACAGGAAATGATTGGGATGGAACTGTTTTGTTATTTTAATTTATTTTTGTAAGGCCAAGCCTATAATCTAATTTTGCCTTTTCGTTAGCTGACATTGGATGGTATAAACAATGTTCTAAGAAACATACATGCAAGAGACTATTAGAATAAGAATATATCTTATCTCTGTTACATAAGGATGATCAATTCTTGTAAAAATATTAGTGCACCGCTGTTGAGAATCTTACTGAAAGTCCCGTTTTGTAAATATTAACATTGCTTACTTGCATAAGATATAAACCAGTGATATTGCTGGCAGCTTCAAGATGTACTCTTTTTATTTTGATCGAACACTCCTCATTAAAACTGTCACAAGCTACACTGGTATTTCCAGTAAGGGTCTAATACAAGTAAGATAAAAATTTGAAGTAACTAGTTTGGAGTGCTAAATAGAATGCTAATCATTTTTGTTTCCTGTTTTGGTTATGTATTTCTGTATCTTCATAACAATTAAAATCATTTCAAATCGTAAAACCAGTGTAGGCTTTCGCCGTCTTAAGTATATTTGGCTATTTTGAGAACAACCTTATTTCCGTTTTTGTTGCATAAAAATTTCAGAAACCAATGTTTTCAGACAATCATTTAACTTATCGACAGCATTATTAACCACTTGTGAAATGTCACCTACGCTAGTGGATGAACACTATAATGATGAAGAAGGGTCGTTATTAATTCCAAAAGCCTAGTCGTGCTGAATAGATAAGGTTTTACAATCAATTGAATTGATTCGAATGTCGGATAGAACAATATACAACAAGGTAGTATGATCTATAGTGTACAATATATACAACAATGTAGTATCATCTTTAGTGTACTATATACAACAAGTTAGAATATACTACAAGGTATTATAATCTATATTCTATAATGTCCAAAGACAACGTAATAAGTAAAGAATTTACTTATGGATGCAGATGGAGATCAATGCAAATGAAATAAACCGGGTAACTCTAAAATATCTCCGTGTGAAGACATAGATATGTAGATTAGTAAGGCTAGTAGCACAAATATACAATCAGATGTTATGCAATTCAAATTCATGTCTAAGCAATGGTCAGTCAAAACTTTTCTAGATGTCTGGATATACCAAGCTATTTTTATGCTTAATAGCATTATTGATGTAAGTGGCCAAATTATCAAAAAATTCTAGTATTCCGGGTATTCATAGGTTCTTGAAACTTAAACATATTTAGTCTTTTTCTGTAAAACAGTTGCTCTTTGATACACCAATAATAATTCAAGTACAAAATGGCATTTATCGTCAAGGAGGTTCCAAATCACGAATTGACTTATACGATCACGCCCATCTACCAGCTTCAGATTCGAGTCTCTGAGAGTATACTCTAAATTTAGCAATTTAACAAAGCAAGAGATAAACTATACATTGGTGTAAAAGAATGTTTTGGATAAAAGTGATTTGGGCTTGATTAGAAAGTCGGTATCTCGATCTGATAGGAAATTAAGAGTACTGCAGTTAAAAGACCAGAAGGAAATACAGTTAAAAAAGCTTCAACTTCAGGTGGATAAATCTGAAAACACCTAACAAGCTCTGAGAGAGAGAGAGAGAGAGAGAGAGAGAGAGAGAGAGAGAGAGAGAGGACCAGGATGATGGTCAAAAGTTCATTATCAAAACATTCTAAATTGAAAACATGGTCAGCAGTTTTACTTAAATTTTAGTAAAGAACATGCATAATGTCAGGAAGATCAGAAATTTCCATGGGGAAAATTAATGTCCTTTACTCATATCCAAGTAAACTTGTTTACCTACGAGTGATAATTACCTTAAAATATAAACCAAATCGGCTAGCAAATCGGCTAAAATAATTTGGTTTTGGTCCTTTTGAACTAGTTTTTATACATATTGTCCGTGGACCATTGAATTTATTAAGAAATTTCTTTCAACCGAAGAGTTAAAACCAAACTTCTTTTGATTATGTCTCAGATTTCAAATATAAGTTGTCAAAGACTTGTGAAGTAGCAAAAACTAATCTTCACTCTGCTCAATCGAAAATGAGATTAAGGTATCAGAAAAATGCAAAGAAAAGAAGTTTTCAGGTTGGTGATAGAGTCGTAGCTCTCTTGCCCATGCCTCAGAAACCTCCTCAGGCTAAGTATTATGATTCTTATAAGCGGGAACGAACGGAAGTGGTTTAAATTTATCATTAACAATCCTGGAAGGAGGAAACGGAAACAAATGTGCGATACAAATATGTTTAAGGAGTATGTTGATGGAGATAGCCATGTTAAAGAGTGAATCAATTTAGATGTTACTGTCCCATACAATGAGGATTTAAACGACGGCATGCAATCTGACCCTAGTGATTTTGCAATCTTCGGAATTCAAAAATATTCGATAATCTGAACCAGAACTTTCACACGTGCAGCCAACAACAAGAAAACAGTGAACTTAAACAGCTATTATTTGAGTATGAGCACTTGTTACCAGCTGTTCCAACACGAACAAATAAAATGTACGTTGACGTTGAAATTGTAAATTCCACGCCTTTGAAACAGCTTACTTACAGCAAGCATCCTCTCGAGCAGGAATGTTTGAAACAATGATTTAATACAGCCAAGAAAATTAACTGGAGTTCACCATATATTATTGTGCCTAAACCAGAAAAATACTTTCCGTGTCTGTACTGAATATAGAAAAGTGAACAGTGTCACCAAAACAGATTCATTTGCAGTACCAAGAACTGATGGCTGCATTGACAAAATAGAAAATGCAAAATATGCCACCACGTTTAGCCTTTTGAAAGGATTCTGGCATTTTCCACCCACAAAAACAGCAAAAGAGATGTTAGTATTTGCAACTTCAGGTACACTTTATATAAAGTGATTCTGTTTTATTATGAAAAGATTATCCTTCGACATTCCAGCGTTTAATGAACATAATAAGATCTGGTTTAGATAATTCTAACGCTTATGCTTATGTCATCATCTACAATGACACTTGGAAATATCACTTCGAAACCATTCGGAAATTCTTTCAGTGACCCTGTTATGCGCATTTGATGATGAATTTAAGTAAAGATGAGTTGTGCCATGCTTATGTTGCATGTTTAGGACATACTGTGGGAAACAGTCTAGTTTAACCTACTGAAGTTAAGGTCAAGGCTATCTCTGTATTCCCAGTGCCTGTTAGTGAAAAGAAACTGATGCTATTTTTGAGTAATGCTGGATATTATCGGAAATTTTGTCAAGTTTTTCCATAATTGCTGAACCCCTGACCAATTAGTTGAGTAAAAATGCACGTTTCATTGGTCTGGCAAATGTTAGGAGGTATTAATAAATTCAATGACAATCTTAAGATTGCACCAGTTTTTTAAGCTCCAATTTTCATTCAATGATTTACAATTTCTGCTGACGGAAGTGATGTTGGGTTGGTGTAATATTGATTCAAAAATATAAAAATGGCGTTGATCATCCAGTGATATATTTCTAAAACACAAAATAAGTACCAGAGACGTTGTTACACAATCGAGTAGGAATATTGGCCTTATTATTGATTTCGCAACACTTTTGAAGTATATATTAGTTCAGCTCTTTCTCCGGTTATTGTATTCAGTGATCACAACCCCTTACATTGACTAATAAACTGATAAACAAAACTCAGAGATAGTTAGATGAAATATAATATTGCAGTAATACGACATTGACATTAGGCACATCAAGGGGAAAGATAGCCTGATTGCAGATGCACTTTTACGTGTATAGATGTTCTGTATTGTCTTATGTTGCACATATTTTGTATCATTCAAAAGACCTCTTCCTATGTAATTTTAATTATATGAATATTTGATAAATATGTGAAAGAAGGTTTTATTGTAGAAATCTTTCTTTTTCTTTATGAGAGGAAGTGATATGTATATCTATATAGTGTGTTTAGTTTTTCCCATGAACTTATATTGTAATAGTCATTTCGTATACAACATATTACATAGCTAAATTTTGTCTATGATTGTAAATTATATGTTAGGATAATTATCACTTGATGGTAAACATGTTTAATTGGGTCTGAGTTCAGGACATTTGTTTTTCCAATGTGAAATTCGTTGTCTACCTGATATTTGCCATGTTCTTTACTAAAATTTAAGTAAAAGACGTGGCCTTGTTTATAACTTAGAATGTTCTGATAATGAACTTTTGACCCCATCGTAGTCTTCTTTCTGTGTTTTAGGTTTTTATTATTCGTTATTATCTTAACATCTGTAATAGACTCAATCTTTTAGTTGTGTCGAGTCATAATTTGAGAGGATTTATTTATTGAAATTATTCATTGGAATTACAAAGTGCTCATTTATCCCTTTCGGACTAAATCACTTCTACAGTGATTCTTGTGAATTCATTCAAAGACATTCTGGACTGTATCATTGTGATACATCAAGAATGTTAGGACGTCAAACTATTCAAGACTACAGGCACATCAGCACATTCTGTACTATAATTCATTGGGATCACTCTATATCTTTGGACTTGTGATGGAACCTTATGGACTATTTGAGATTTAATGCAGAATACTATAAGTTCCTTTTAAATTTTTACTTTGTATTCTAGGGAATGAAATTATTGTTGAATTTTACTAAGCTTGGTTTGCTCATTCCGTTCCTTAGTTTAAGACCATATAGTGGTAAAAACCTTTAATACCATGCATAGCAAACTCTTCCGCTAAATCATTTATAGATATTGAAATAAGGAATGGTGATAAACATTCGTCTTGCTGCACACGAAGAGTAGAATTCATTACCTAACTTATCATATTTAACTCTTGGCTTTGTAACCCTGTACATCGATTTGATTATATCTAGAATATATTACATTGAACCAAGCTTTATCAATTTATACCTAAAATTATCTCTTACTATATAATCAAACGCTTTGGTGAGGTCAATAAATGCACACATTATTTATTCTTACTTTAATTAAATATGTAGGGGATAAGTCCATGCAAAATAAAAAATATTGTCAACTGTACTCAGGTTTTTTTTTTTTTTCTTTTAAATCCTGCTCGTGCTTCAGTAAACAACACGGCAGTTTTTCAGTCCAAGCATTCAGTCTGTTATTACATATACGTGTGAATAATATATCTGTACAACTCAGGAGTGTTATACCTCTGCAACTATTTACGCCATCTAAATTGCCCTTTCTATGCAAAGGTATAACTAAACCTTCGACCCAAATCTCAGGCAGGTGACCACTTTAAGATGCAGCATTGAATAAATTATAGAATGTATTTAAAAATATATATTTACCATAATAATGAAACTCATTTATAATCGTTTCTGGACCAGCACTGCGGCCTATTTATGTTTGATGTAAATCCTTTTCTGCCACTTGAGGGGAAATATCTTTACTTATATCACAAACATAACATGAAACTCTCCTGTTTTCATATCGTTCACTGACCAGTAAAATATTTTCATTTGGTATAAACAAGTAATCGTTAGAATTGTTCATAGCTTTAACGTATTTTTCAAAAATATCAATTTTAATATTTGAGGGTTCATGATTCTCAGCATCTTTTAACATTTTCCAGTACAACATTGCATCATTAGTTTCGCTCTTTCAGATTCTAGTGTTTTCGGTTGATCACATATATGAATATATGCTCGCAGAATTTTTTATTGTCTGATCTTGCATTCATTATTTCTTTTATTGATTGTAATGTTTTTGCAACTCCATAATGATATAATTTACGCATTTCACATGTGTTATTAAACCAAGGATTATATACTTTTTATCATATTTCTCCAGCACTCTATCATGACATTTTAAAAATCATTTTAAGAATGGCAAACAAACACAAAAATATCATATGCTGCCGAGAAGCAATATTTCATAGCGTCAGCGTTAACATTCTCAAGCAGTTTTTGTTAAAAATTTATATCTTTTGAAATGCTGAATCGTCACTTAATTTTGACTTATGTTCATTCTTAAACGCAGGTCGGCAAACAAATTTACCCTCTATACTTTCATATTCTTTTTCTTTCATGAATGTTGCTTCGACATAATTAAAAATTGTTAGGCTCACTAACATCAAGCGATCGAACATCACTGCAAGGGACTGAGAAGCAATAACATAACCCATTAAACTATATAATCGTGCCTAACATATGTATATTGCCCAATACGTTATCATTATCTGCTTGCAAACGTCAAGCAACCGAATTTGAGTTGAGTCTGGCTGTACACAGCGTCTTGTGAAACACGTCCTTTAATAATAAGTCATCTGCATAAAGACAAATACTGTAGTGATTGAGAAACGGGTTTCGGCATCTTATGAATAATAGCGACCGGACCGCTTGCCTTATTGACATCTAAACTTTTTACATCATCCAGAACGTCCTGTTCAGTAACCTTAATAATCAATAGCTCATCGTAAGTCCTAAAGTTGATTTCTGGAAGGGCCTGGTTTGATGATCGAGAGTCCATAATGGCACGAGACATGCGTTTGAAAATTTAGCTTTTTCAATGTCTTAACATTTAAATAATTGTCGAGGATCAGGATAACAGGGATGATATTTGGTTAGTAGATTTCAATCTGTCAAAAATTATCCTGCGACTCCCCAGTAAGTTCTAGCAATGTTTATACCAACGAATTTTAAGCTTGCAACTAACTTACAACTGAATAATTGTTAATCCTCCTTTTCATATCATTAAATTTTTTCCCTAATTATTATACTTATTACAATTGCTGATATCAATAGTCTGTTTATTCGTTCTATCCCTTGTTCTGCTAAACGTCCTAATAGAAAAATCTTACCAGATTTTATCGTCTGCTCTTACTTTGACCCGATTGTTAATGCAGACGTTGATGCAAGTTAAGACTGCACATCCGATCAGTGAGTAAATAACTGATCCCAATTAAAGATAATAATCTGGTCATAGAGTGTACTAAAGCTTGCTTTCTTATAATTACAAACATTTCGTTCGAAACATCGATTAAGTTTCACTGCTAAATCGACAGAACAACAAGTTATTCGATTTCATTAATATTACGGTCGACGGCACTCTTATCCTCTTCTATGATTTTGATATTATTGGTAACAAGTACTGGGTTCATCAAGATTGAGGAGTTTTTTCTGTAACTCTATTTGGTTTGGTGAAACATTGGCTAAATTGTATTTACTTAAGGTCTGGACAATTCCAGTATTATGAGTTTGAAAAAGAAAATTTTCATTAAAATCTTCCAATAATATAACCTTTGATGTGCAATTCATTGCTTTATCGATCGCAATATCAAACATTGACTAAAAGTTATTACGTAATAGATTTTTGATGAACTTTGTAGAAGGCAGACAAGTAAACTATTTATTTTGAAACTTATTTCAACCCACAAATTCTAAATCGAGGCGTCTAAATGGTCGTAATATTTACTCCTCCGCCCATATTAGTTTTTGTTTTTATGAATGTGGGGACAAATGGGTAGACAATGACTTGAAATGGTATCATCCAGCTATCTTTCAGTCAAATACATATCGAATTCATCTACAACGTCTTTAATAAACAACATTTTGTTTCTCAAGCTTCTAAGATTAAGATGGAAATTCTGATTTCATTCATTTCGTTCATGTGTCCAGGTCCCAGATATTTTATCCTATAGACAGTACTTGCGTTAGAAGACAGAATAGTATTATTGTAATAATAATGTTAGATATAGAAAGGTACATGTACATTTACATTTATTATTATAACGAATATCCAAATAAATCATATCACATAAAGGTTTTTACCAGTCTTACTTTTTGAACATGCATGAGAGAGTAAAAAATGACCTACGGCCGCGCGTTATTGAATAATATCAATGATCATTTCGGTCGGTATTTCATTTGGGCTGGAATTTATTTCTTCAAATATTTATTTCAATTGATTCTTCTCTGGAAATACAAAATGCACAAAAATAACATTCTTGGAAATAGATTCTTAGATTCATGGTGAAATTCAAATATTAATATATTCTTGTATTATTTAGTTGTGATTAAAACAAACACTGTTGGCACATCACTACTATACAGGCCACCACAGGCACACTAACACTTCCAGCGTCGGATTTATTTTAGAATACGATTAAAGGTTGTTCAGAACTTTAATCATTAGGACTTGTGGTCGAAATTCTAGAATTATTTGGTATTTAATTCGCAATACTGTAAGTTCTTTTTACATTTTTCACTTTGTATTATAGGGAACAATAAATTGTTTGTTGAGTTTTCCAAAATGTGTTGGTTCTTGCTCTTTTCAATTTAATGTCATAGATTCGTCATAATGTTAAGAAGGTTAGAATAATTTGCGTCATGGTTATATGAATTAATATGTTTGCTTCTAACTGTTTCTTTGCATAGCTCCCTAAGGTGGAATATGGAAACCAATGCTAACAATGGATAAATATATTCATCCTTTAATAAAGCAAGTCAAAATCGAGCTTTTGAAATCCATTCGTTTGAGTAATTGTTAGGTACTCTTTCAGAGCAAGAAAAAAAAAAAAAATGCTGACAAAAAAAAAAAAAAAAAAAAAAAAAAAAAAATAGTAAAAAAAAGAAAAAAATCCCCAGAAAAACTCCTGTCTTCCTCTGGCAACCATGTTGATATGGATATAGTTGCGCTAGGCATTACACATCACAAAAATGACAGCGGTATTCATAACCACTCTGAAAAGAACAAAATAATAAGAAAGATTAAAAATGAAATCACAGTTGAACTTCAGTCTCAATCTCTGTAACGATAAAATAGAAACTTTTCCATTTTGACTGCATGCTCTCAGGGCTCAAAACTTTAATTTCTTGTATTTAATGAGGAGAATATTTATTATTATTATTATTATTATTATTATTATTATTATTATTATTATTATTATAGTAGTAGTAGTAGTAGTAGTAGTAGTAGTAGTAGTAGCAGCAGCAGCTACAACAACAGTTGTAGTAGTAGTAGTAGCTTGGATAAAGTCTAAATGTATTATTGCCTCCTGTTTACTCGTGCACTACATCCCACCAGATAACAATGTAGGACAACAATTCCCAGTGTAGGTGTTACGTGTCTAGGCTCGTACAAAAAGTAACAAGAAAAGAGTGAAGACAACAAGCTTTGTAAATTTAACAAAATAATTTATTTCCCTAGAAAACAAGGTAAAAAATGAGAAAAAGAACTTAACGATTTACGAATCAAATCCAAAATTAATCCAATAATTATAAAATAGAAGTCCTATCAATGAAAAGTCCTAAGTGAATCACAGTTCAAATCTTGATGAAATTCAGGATGGAAGGCGCTGACGTCTTCGATAGTCAGCGTTGTACTGATGTGTCAACAGTTCTTTGTTGAAACACAGAAAATAATATTCCAGTTTGGAAGTCTGAATAATTTTCAATAAATGTTTTTGTCCAAGAATTTTGTAAAGAGCACT
>JAECUM010052383.1:0-30467 GCA_016617855.1 Megalonaias nervosa
ATATATAACAGATTGGTCTTTATATTCACCGAAGCTGTCTTAATCGCGAACACGAACATTCTTTTGATCACAAATTCTGTCAAATAGGGGTGTGTTATAGCTCTTAATTCAGAACATCGTTCAGACTTTTAATTATTATTCGGAAATGTTTGTGACTTTTTGTTATGAGAGCAAGAACCGCATTCATTGTTAGAACTCAGCCGAAGTAAAGCGGCCACAAAATACGAATGGTGATTAAGACCAGACTGTCTGTCTTATGTAAGAAAAGTGTGGATACTATACACTTATAAAAATATCTCAAGTTCCTATAGAAATATGAATTTGAATATTTCATGATGAAATTCCATGTAGCTTTGGAAGATTACCAATCTTTGTCCAACTGATAGATGAAATGCAATAAACTTCACTAAAGATATGACGATATGGGGCATTTTAAATTAAACTGAACGATATTGTTAAATTTCGTACTGGGCACAGCATAAGTTATTGTTCGATCGCTGGTACCAATGCAAAGGTTGAGAGTATGACGTGATGTGTTTCTGGTCGGTACCATTGCAAAGGTTAAAAGTCTGCCGTGGTGTGTTTCTGACAGGTACCAATGAAATGGTTGAAAATCTACTGTTGTGTGTTTATAACCGGAACGGCATTTTACTCCAATTGCCTCAGAATTAAATACTCGTTTCTGTTCTAATCTATTTTTAAACACAGATCAACATATTCAACGTCATTTGTTGTTGTCACATATTCCTGGTCCGTTTTTTTATGGTATGCACTTAAAACGAATTTGCAGGAAGGAAGTTATCAAAAATTGCCGTCGAGTGAAGTACACTAAATAAAACTCAGACAGGCTGGAATTGCGAAGATGGCTATCTTATACACCCATCCTCGAATATCACATCAGAATGAAGTGTCGGTTTCCTACTTGGTTACATAAAAAAGAATAGAACATTAGTTCTTGTGTTATCTATGTGATTCGCTATAATGGCAATGAAATGTGACAAACGCGGACTAATGGAATACGTGGATGATAAATTCCAAGCAAACAAGCTAGAAAACTGCAATGTTTAAATTGAATATTCCTTTGTTGCAATTCATACAATTTTCAATTATTGAAGACTATGGGCACTATGGGTACTGAAGACTATGGGCACGATGGGTACTGAAGACTATGGGCACGATAGGTACTGAAGACTATGGGCACGATGGGTACTGAAGACTATGGGCACTATGGGCACTGAAGACTATGGGCACGATGGGCACTGAAGACTATGGGCACGATGGGTACTGAAGACTATGGGCATTATGGGTACTGAAGACTATGGGCACGTTGGGTACTAAAGACTATGGGCACAATGGGTACTGAAGACCATGGGCACGATGGGTACTGAAAACTATAGGCACAGTGGTTACTGAAGACTATGGGCACAATGGTGTAAGGGTGCAAATTTCTGTCGATCTATAAAGAGCACATTAATTTGGACAGGTGAACGATTAATTAGATTTATGGGGACCGGTGTGTGTTAAATCGCCATACTGCAAGGATTTTTAATGGCTGTGTCTTGAGAGGTAGTGATTCTTAATTAAGCATTCGTTTATCTAACAGTCAGACAGCCTGGAAGGATAAGGTTAACTTCGATCTTTGTATCGAAAATGTCAGATTTGAAATTTTCCAGAATCAGTTATTTGGAAATCTAGAGTTCAGGCGGACCGCAATTTTGGCGCCTAGTTTTAAAAGGTGGGAGATATATTTAATCCGGATTGGTTACGCTAGGTGAGGGGCGTGGTTCCCACACGAAATTTCTTGGTTTTAATATGTCCCATCGCAAAATTTAGTCAGTCTGCGTTTTTCTGCAAGAGAAAACAAATGTAGGAGACTCCGAGTTTGAATTTAGAAGAAATTCTCTCGTAAACAATTATCCAAGGGACCGGATGTCTGGAAAGTCGACGGACACAATTCTGGGGTAGAAGCGAGCAAAGCTTGAAAGCACAAGGAAGGGGAAATAGCTCCACTGGACGGATCCACGTACTAACTTATCCAAGTACCTACGTATCACGTACTTACGTATCCACCTACCAACACAAAGTTCGAGGGCCGAAAGAGGCGAGACAGTAGAGAGTTTGGAGAAGGGAAAAGTGGAAAGGACCAAGAAGAACAGCCACAGTGAAGTTGGAATGAACCGAAAATAAGCAGGTTATGAAGTTGTACAAGGCAATGACTTCGATTGTTCACTCGATTCAATGATGAACCAATTCTGTCATTTAAAACAGATCGGCTATTTATATAAGTATATTTGTGTTTGAAATTCGGTGAATGATTTATTTCAAAAAGAAGTGTATCTTCCTAATGTAATGCATTGTCACGGCTGTTTATGTAATTGATTAAATTGTTATTTTTCATGTACGGGGGCTCGTATCATTCTGTTTTATATATCTGCTCAAATCTCTATCTATTCCACCTATAAGTTTCACACTTTATAGTAATATTTACTCGATCCGGGCAATAACACCGAAAGCGATCACCCTCTAGATAACGATAACCCAATAATGCGGACACCTTCTAAGAAGGTACAATCCGTCAATCAACCCACCGCCACCACCACTACCCAACAAATGGGTACTGAAAACTATCGGCACAATGGGTACTGAAGACTATGGGCACGATGGGTACTGAAAACTATAGGCACAATGGGTACTGAAGACTATGGGCACGATGGGTAATGAAAGCTATAGACACTATGGGTACTGAAGACTATGGGCACGTTGGGCACTGAAGACTATGGGCACGTTGGGTACTGAAGACTATGGGCACGATGGGTACTGAAAACTAAAGGCACTACGCGTACAGAATATTATGAGTACATTCGGTACTGAAAACTATAGGCACTCTGGGTGTTGAAGTCTATGGGCACTATGGGTATTAAAGACTATGGGCATGTTGAACACTATGGGCACTAGGGGTTTTGAAGACTATGGGCATGTTGGGTACTAAAGACTATGTGAACGTTGGGTAATGAAGACTAAGGGCACGACGGGCATTGAAGACTATGTGTACGTTGGATACTGAAGACTGGGTACTCTGGGTGTTTAAGTCTATGGGCACGTTGAACACTATGGGCACTATGGATACTGAAGACTATGGGCACTCTGGGTGTTGAAGACTATGGGCACAATGGGTATTGAAGACTATGGGCACGTTGAGCACTATGGGTAATGAATACGTACGCACTGACTATAACAAACAGTATACGAAAACAAAAAACAAAAACAAGCAGTACAAAGTCAGAATGTAGTTCGTACCACATATCTTGTACTATCCGCGACGGGCTAGGATAGTCAGGACCAAATCAGGACGAAATTCGTTTATATACGTAGGTTGATCCGTACCAAAATTAGGTCCGGACATTGTTCTGAGAGGTAAACGGGTCCCCCTCTATATATTTTTTGTTTTCTTGGATTTTTAGGACACAAATATGAACACAAGAAGAAGAAGAAGAAGAAGAAGATCATCATCATCATCATCATCATCATCATCATCATCATCATGACTAAAGTTGTATCAATGACTGGACATTGATAACGTATTTTGTATGTATCCCTGGTTCGATCCTGAGGAAGACACATGCACAGGTAATGGTTTCCCAAAGTTCGTAGGTTTCGCCAGAAAGCGAAACCGATCCAACCAGGTCACAAGACCTTAAGAAATAGTATACACAAACTCAGACTCAACGTACAATTCTTATGTCTGGTTTTCTAACGTCACATCAGGGAACATCAGGGAGCAATCAGATATCAGGCCAGATCATAAAACTCTATCAGCTAATGGGAAACGAGTTTTCAAAAGTATTGTCATAAGTGATTGGTCGAAACAAATTCTCAGACTTAGACTGAATCTGAAGGGTTGTGTGAGTTTCAGACTTAGATTGAATCTGAAGGGTTGTGTGAGTTTCAGACCAGACTTATGGTGAGCTAGGTCTTAGTCTAATTGTCAGAATGCTTGGTAATTCTTTTGATCATGCATTCCTCAGAGCTGAGCTATAAAATATCAAAATATCTAAATGGTGAATCACCAGAGGTACATGCTCTCTTCAGTTGTAATTCGCGTGAAATTCGATACAAAATCAAAGTCAGCCCAAGTCCTCTTGTTTCCTCCATTACCTTTAGGGCCAGCGCATCCTACCACCTACAATGTTGAGAGGTTTCAAGTCTTGATTTAAGGTGTCTGTATATGTAGGACAGTCAAGTTCCAATAAAGTTTAGTAATAACAAAATGAAACTACATCATTGAAAATGACAAATTATCTAAATACAAATCTTGCAAGTCAAAACAATTTTACTCTGCTAAAAACAAACTAAACAAACAAACATTTGAAAAGCAAATAAACAACTTTTAAAAAAAGAAGAAACAACAACCACTACCGATTATTTATAGATATACAAAGTCATTACAACGACCTCAGTATATATGGATCATACTTTGTCAACGGTCGAGTATATAAAACGTTGTTGCCTGTATCTGAAAGCCACCCGATCATTAACACCGTTTTCTCAGTAGTTATGCACAGTTTGATCATGGTCCTACTACTTCCATGAATAAAACTGTGCATATGGTTGGTCTGGGAATTAAGGGGGTAAACAGAGAATGCATACCTAGTGTACAATCAACGATGCCCTTTAAATATTCGTACGATGTGTTTATGGGGTATAAGATATAGTTTTAGTGGTATTTCTTTCTTACTAATTAAATAAGTTCAAATTACGTCACAGCCTCATCCTGGAAGAGACTGTGAAGTTCATGTAAAGAAATCCATCCCCACATATTGGCGTTGTACGAATCCCACCCCGTTAATTCTGGGTCCACCTCGCAACAAACAGAAAAAATAGTTGTTTGACGGGTATTTTAGCCCCACCACCCCCACCCCCACCCGCACTGGGCTTGTCCCACCACCACCTCCTGTAGTTCCAGGGTTTGCTTGGGCGGTTGCTGCACCACTGTCTCCACCTCCATATAACCTTACCCAACTCCTCTTTTCTTCCTCTTCCATCTGATATTACTACTACTACTACTACTACTACTACTACTACTGCTGCTGCTGCTACTCACCACAACTATTTGTACTACTTTTGTTTACCAAGCTGAATTAAAATAAAATGAGAGAACCAAAAACGAAAAGCTCGAGATATGATTCCTTTCAATGTATATCATATATGTGAATTTACTGTCGTATTTTTTTTTCGGTCGCTAAACCATTAAACATTTTCGTATCTTTACAATGTACCCATTTGCTAGCTTTGAGAGTTTCAAGGAGACAAATGTTCTCTCGTTTCTTATATTCTTCTACTACGCTAATTGTTCGGAACTTTTTGTCTGTTTTGTGTTGAACTGCTGCAACACTAAAGTACCAAATGTATCTACCTTATTGCGCATCAAGTTGCGTATTTATTCTCGTGGTTACAGAACAGAAATTTTAGGTTATATTTGTGGCTTAATATGCAGAGGTTCATTTCATTATCAGTCAATGTTCTTATGTCTACGCAGGTAAGATCTGAACAGAAACAGAATGCTTATTTCTGTCCACTGTGTAGAAAAGGAATAATTTTACTCTTTTTTTGCTGCTGTAAAGAGCTTTCATCAGTTGTAACTTCAGTCGGAATTCCGACAAGCATATTAGGATCAGATATAATTTGTGAAATTTGTAGATAAAAACTGAAAGTCGAAACGAATTAGACATTTCTTATAATTAAAAGGGATATTCTTGGATTGGGCTTGTTCCTAAATCGTGGTGTCACAGGTGCTTACATGCGGAAGTCTAAGTCAGACTTCGGAGTCTGGACAATATAAAGTTGCTTTGCAATCTGTTAGAATTCCATGGAGATGTGTTAGGCAACACCAAAACGATATAAAGTTGGTAGGGAGTAACATTCATATCTCACCATGAGATATTTCTCCCATTGCGAGGCAATTTGTAAGGATCCAAAGGGCAATCTGATATATAGAACTATGATAAGTAACAATCACAGGGAAGAAGCCAGACTGTGTACACATTAGACTCCAAGGGTTGGATTAGTCGGACTGGACAGAGTGGCTCTAATTCCAGACTGTATACCGTCTCCATCTTTCAGGAGGATATATGGAATTCAAAAGGTAAAAGTCAAAACAAATATATGTATTTCATAATCTTTAAATTTGCAAAGATACAGTTACCATTTTTGCATCAATTTCCTCATGTATACTATGTACAGTGATGTCACAAATGAGATCTCAGAGGTATTGGCAAGAATGCCGTTCCTGCCACGGCCAAATATACCGGTTTTGAAGAGATATGCAAATGATACTGAGTGACTTCATAATATACTACATTTAGGATATGGAGCTGCGGCCAGGAACAGAATTTATCACATTGATATTTTCAGTCATATTACAAACAAATAGAACTCATGTTAAAAGAAAATAGGCCAATTAGCATTTGCAAAGTGCAAAATTGGAACCATTTCGTTTACTTACGTACACAGTTTGTTTGGTCATTTTTGGGGCCATGTTGGCAATTCAATCTTCTTTTATCTTCTTGGGATTTGCTATACATTTCTGTTCATCGTTTGACTTTTTCTTTAAAGAGGTAAAACAGAAAGTGATTACCGACAGTTCGATCTCTTTCTAGTAAATAAACCGGATATTGGGTCCTGCGTTCGGAACATCTGGATTTTAAACGAGAATATTTATTTCTCATGAATTTTGACTTCATTGTCTTTTTATCAAGAACAAAAATGTAATGTACTTCGAAAGCGATTTTGTTTTATGTAAAATGATAAGGATCTTTTGCAAGTATATCTGTATTATATTTAATAATAAAAAAATAGCATTGATCCATCCCATAAACGCTTGGCAAGAAGAGCGTATTTAGATTAAAATTCGGGGTTAATTTTATTTTATACCATACCAGATTTTTTTTTACAGGTTTTCCTATATAACTCTTAAGCAAATATACAGCAATTTGGACAATTTCATTTTGCCATTTCATCCTTCTGACACGTGTTATGTGTTTGACATGTATCTTTCATACATGTTTAAGAACGACAAGAGCAAGATACGATCATATTGTTCGTGCATACATTTATATTTATACTGTTCACATTTCAAGGGTATAGCAACCTACACTGATTTTTATGTGTACTTGTTTTATGTCATTTTTTCATTCATCCTAGTGTAAAGCAACAATTTAGTTGATTTCTAAAAACTGTAGACATGCCAGAAGCCAATGAGTAATGGAGTCACATTCCCACATAAATGCAATTTTAGCGCTTTCAGCGTCTGACTTTTCACAAACAAAGAGGAAAATGCTTTTACCTAGATTGCATGTTTGGGTACATTTGTAATGCATCATCGTAATGGGTAAGTTTATATATCAGGGTGTTACATTTAGCTTTTCTAGTGAATAAGTTCTCGTGCAGTTTGAGTCCGTACCTTCGATCCTGCTCCATCATTTTATGTGGATGACCGCATGACCAAATAAGTTAGGGGTCTTCTGCATGAGGTCTATGCCATAGGTCCCTCCTTTCTCGGTTCGGGTTAGAGTCTCGCTTGTAAGTTCTCTAACCTGATTGATTATATTAATGTCATTCTGTCTGTCTGTCTGTCTGTCTCGTTTGTAATTTTAAACATTTTCTTTCGTCATAACCTATTCATTACTTCAGATACTTTTTCTTCTCTGTCCGAGTTTATCTGTGGCTGGTGACCGGTCCACTAGAAGATTAGCATAGTGGGGAAAATATATATTGCCTTGTTCGTGTGTATGTCTTGGAGAGAGAGAGAGAGAGAGAGAGAGAGAGAGAGAGAGAGAGTGTGTGTGTGTGTGTGTGTGTGTGTGTGTGTGTGTGTGTGTGTTTAACGCTTATTCTTGTAATCATACGGATTTCTTGATACTTTAGAAGATGTGTGCTTCTCTAGGGAATTCGTCGACTTGTGATTATTATAGACCACCTGGTGTAGTTTGTAGTTAATGTACTTGACTTATTCCAGGTTAGATTCAAACAGACATCTTCAAAAGCTAGCGTTCATTGACAGCCTTTTGATCCAATTAGTGAAGGGTGGATTAATATGTATGAAGAGAACGAAAACAACTGCGAATTGATTTGCTGTGTGAACAAAGGGGAAAGAGCTTTTGAGTAATCAGTTTTCGAATATTTCTTTCCCCAAGTGAAAACCATGTTTAAAAGTATCGTACACTGTTCAGCTTGGTGTATTTTATTTAACTTTTGATATATCTTTATGTAATTTTGTGTGGCACTTATCTTAAGGCCATTCTTGAAGTATCGTTCTGGAACCTTTTCACGTGCAAAAGAACTTTTGTCTTGTTCCTTACTTTATTGGGAATTCTTGATGTGCCATAATCAAAATACGGTATCTATAAGACCTTACTGCTTACTAGAAGAAAACTGTTTCATGTTAACGTGTGTAAGAAACCAATTAAAATTTAGCAGCAGCGATGACACAGCGAATGCTCGGTCAGAACATCGGTCGGCCATTTCCGTCAAATCGCGAAATAACTTCGGAATAAGGTGTAGGATACACACCAATTTGATGTGTTTTGTGAATCGCTTCCGGCGGAGCGCACCACATATGTTACGACTGCAAAGGCCGATGATTTTCTGATTGTGACTACGTCTCCTTTTGCCGCCATATTGTTCCATGTAAACGAAAGTAGTTCAGAATATAGTTCTCAATGATGACGAATTACATCCGAGTTTTCTTTATCGGCTTGACGGAAAAGGCCGAGGATTGTCCGATTGAAAGAATGCTGTAAAGTGGCTTCAAGTAACATTTGATTGTATACGAGTACATTTAAATATGTTGTATGCAAGCAAGAAAAAACCTTGCCAATATTTTGTCAGAGAAAGTCTTTTCCTAAGACAGAAGTTGCAGCTCTTGGAGCATAATAACAGCTGTCGCAGTTTTTGAATTGGTCATTATTTTGTTCTTTGATACTCCTTCAGCACTAAAAGGTCATTATCACAGCGCAGTGTAGAAACGCTTGCTTCGAATCTCGACGAATTAAGGTTTAATACCAGCAAATATATCATAAAGTGACGTCAATGCGCCTTGAAAATAATTACATCAAAACAGTAGAACTATTTGACACGGCAACTCTTAAGAATATTATTATCAACATTTCAGTATTTGAGAAGCAAAGAATGAGTATTATAACAACACATGTTGTGTTTTCACATACACAAATTGTCAAGAAACTATAACACTGATATCAACATTTTCAATATTTGACTGACCTGAGAAACAAAGAAAGAATTGTATCACAATATGTGGTTTCACATACATAATTTGCTTAGAAACCATAAAACTGACATCAACACGAAAATTATATAGAAACCATGACATGCACATCGACACGAAAATTATCTAGAAACCATGACATACATATCAACACGAAATTTGTCTAGAAACCATGACATACATATCAACACGAAAATTATCTAGAAACCATGACATACATATCAACACGAAATTTGTCTAGAAACCATGACATACATATCAACACGAAATTTGTCTAGAAACCATGACATACATATCAACAGGAAAATTATCTAGAAACCAAGACATAACATATCAACACGAAAATTATCTAGAAACCATGACATACATATAAACACAAAAATTATCTAGAAACCAAGACATACATATCAACACGAAAATTATCTAGAAAGCAAGGCATACATATCAACACGAAATTTGTCTAGAAACCATGACATACATATCAACAGGAAAATTATCTAGAAACCATGACATACATATCTACACAAAAATTATCTAGAAAGCAAGGCATACATATCAACACGAAATTTGTCTAGAAACCAAGAAATACATATCAACACGAAAATTATCTAGAAACCAAGACATACATATCAACATGAAAATTATCTAGAAAGCAAGGCATACATATCAACACGAAAATTATCAAGAACCAAGACATACATATCAACACGAAAATATCAAGAAACCAAGACATACATATCAACACGAAAATTATCTAGAAACCATGACATACATATCAACACGAAATTTGTCTAGAAACCACGAAATACATATCAACACGAAAATTATCTAGAAACCAAGACATACATATCAACAGGAAAATTTTCTAGAAACCATGACATACATATCAACACGAAAATTATCTCGAAACCATAACATACATATCAACACGAAAATTATCTAGAAACCAAGACATACATATCAACACGAAAATTGTCTAGAAACCAAGACATACATATCAACAGGAAAATTATCTCGAAACCATAACATACATATCAACAGGAAAATTATCTAGAAACCAAGACATACATATCAATAGGAAAGTTATCTAGAAACCAAGACATAACATATCAACACGAAAATTTTCTAGAAACCATGACATACATATCAACACGAACATTTTATAGAAAGCATAATATACACGTGAACACGAAATTTGTCTAGAAACCATAACATAATGTGAGCATGAAATTCATCTACAGACCATAACATTGTGACAAAGAGTGCAAAATATATTACAATATATGGAGAGAAGCAAAGACAATGAAAAATAATTCATAACTATTTTAATGCAGTTTCTTGTCTAAGTCAACATTTATACAATAGCGTTTTATTCTTTGTTTATCTCTACATGGTGATGTCACTGCGAAGTATTGAAAACAGCGAGAACTACAGGATGTGTGGAGTTATACTAGTTTGCGTTGCTTTTTTGCTGAATTTAATAATTGAGCGGAAAGTTTCATAACTGGTGTTCACGAAATGCTTGAAATGTTTTATTACAGCTATTCTCTGAGTTCTTTTTGAATACAGTTCTTCCATGAATAGTTTTAAATGGTGCTGCATATATCTTTTAAATAAACAAATTGCTACATAAAATCTGACACGGTAGTTAAACAAACTACATCAACTTTTCTTTTTCTCGCTCGTAACATATTGTTCATAAATGGTTTTTTTTTTTTATAAGAACTATTTTTTTTTAGTCATTGTCAATTCGCTTATTTATTTACTGGCAGCTGGTATTACATTTCAAGTTCCCTAGTGCCAACATTACATGTAGTCATTTCTGAATACAGCTGTAAAAACCGTAATATCTCATGTTTGCTACAGTGCTAGAAAACATTGCAAAATACATTTAATGTGTTCAGTTTGCAATGCGGGTAAAAGTTCCACTACTTTTTATTAACTGAAGCAGTAAATTGATTTAGAAAATGATGCATTTGTGATTGAAGAACCACCATAGACGAGACTTACGACTGCACAACAGCATAGAAATATCTTTAAAACAATGTTGTTTCTTCGGAACATTTTGCCACCTTATAAGAGGTACATTTTCACTTTATATTGAAAATTTCGCTTTATTTGGATGACACAAAATGAAGTGGTTGCAAAAATGAATTTGTACATGTAAATTAGTCTAAATTGTCAAGATTTCTAATAACAAGAGCAGCCGACTTCCGCTTAGTTAGACAAGCTAGCACAAGATGTGTCAACATTTTCATGGAACAAGATTGGTTCACGACCTTCTCAATTTACAATAAGAAACAATGGAACAACACCTGGTGGTAGATAGGTGATGTTTGGGGATTTGACAATTGCAACCTTGGTTCAATCAAATTGGCAATATTGTAAAAAAGTTGGAAGCAAGAAACACATACCATGAGGAAAACTCCCACAGAAAGGACTTGTGTAATAAAAACCTAGAATACAATAATAGAGAAAACTATTAATTTACGGCAGAGCTATCTCTATGTAAAGCAACATGCACAAGAGAAGACCACATTTCAGAATTAAGAGTATCTTTCCTCAAATGAGATCGTTTTCTAGAATAGTTTTTTTGTGTGCAAAAGCAAATCACATATTAGAAAGACACTGGCACAAACTCCATATCAGAGGGTCGCTCTTGATTTGAAATCCATCAAGCATTGAAGCAGCAGTCAAAGGAAACGGTCATCGTCCTGAAATTATATTTTTCAAACTAATGTTTAACTTATTATTTCTGATTTTCTATTTATATGTCCGAAAAGGGCATTGCCATTGTACAGGCCACTCAACTTCACCCCACTTATATACATGGCTGAAGCATACTGCGGTCTGTTGCGTTACGAAACCTCTTTATATTGGATTTCCGGATATGCTGTGTATCTCGGTTTTTTGCATCTCAGTTTTATTTTACCCCCAAAAGGCACATAAATGAGTGAGACACTTCGAGATAAACGAGATACTACAATCGCTTCATTAATACAAACAATTTCTCAAAGCCCAGATTTTTTTTTGCTTCACCATTCTCAGTGAATCTAAAGGGAAATAACTGGCTGAAAAGTACATAATAATAAGATAGCAAATTGTTGCCTTTTGTTTTTATGGGAAAACCTAATTTAGAGCACAGTAATTTCAGTAAATCATGTGAGGCATTGGGTGCTGAGATGCAAACAGCTGCTGTAGAAGTCAACATTAACTAAGTCAATGTGTGTGTATGGAAGAGCACAAGATCGCCCGCCATCTCTTTCTGTGTCACGGCTCATTAGGCCATTGAACGAGGAGGAAAAGAAAACATCAGAAACATGTCAGAATCAATTCAGTGGATGGGTATAGCGACGAGGGGTCTGTTTTACCTGAAGTACGCAAAATTAGATTCGCACCGATGAGGTGAAAGAATTAAAACATTCCAACAATGGCGGAGTTAAAATATGCACATCTGGGTTTTTGAATTACGAGACACCACCAAACCCCTATTTCAATCTTCTACTTTCGGTTCGGATTTTTCTCGTGGGCATCTTAGCTTTCGGTATTTGATTCAAACAGTTTCAATAATGGCGATTTAACATTCTGTATCTTACGTCAGATTCTAATTCGGAATACTCAAATAAAAAAATGATAATGAACTTCTTAGGTCTTGTATTATTAACAAAACTCATACGTTTACCCCATACATGCGCGCTGGTCTCATTTTCGCAGTAGGACAAACTCTCAAGGTCAGGTCCTAGGACACAATATGGACACCGAAATTGTGAATCAGAATGATATATCCATTTTGTAAAGAAAATAATAATGCTAGTTGGCCTATTTTATTTCTTAAAAAAGCAATGCATGCCAGTAGGCCAATAGTGCAATTATAAACTAAGAAGAAAGAGATATAGATAAAAAGAAAGAAAACTCGATTCTTATTTTAAGATTGAGGTTCCGAGTATTAAAGACAAGAAAAGACTAATTACCAGGCTGAAAAGCATCTCTGTTTTTTTGCGATGATATGTGGCTGTTTTTAAACGTAGATCATTTTAGCACTGAAATTCCAGTAATGTAATAATACAAACATTTTCTTTGTTTCTTTAAGTTTGAATGCATTCTTTGAGCGACATACATTAACGTACATAGATTTACCTCTATGTTAGAAGCTGTATTGATCGTGGAAATAGATTCATTATCGATTGATATTAAGAACTCTGTAAAATATACTCTCTGTTCATATAAACGGGATTAAGTTTTAAAATGTTTTTTATATTTATATATGTTAAATGCCCGCAATTTGGGCTCATTTGGCGAAAATAACAAACAAGTATTCAGTGTTACAAAGAATGAAACATTCAACTGCAAAGATTTTATAGCCGACGATAACTACAAACTTTTGCATCTTGTCACGCAAATCGGAAGCATCACGTAACAGATTGAAACGAATAAACGTATTTGATTGATCATGAAATATGTATGTACTTGCACAATCAGCAGACATCTTATCATATCATGTTCCAAACAATTCAAGACTGGAGTGATTTAGAGATGAATGAACACAACCTTTGCAATTCCTTAAGATCGGATAACTCACGTATTGCAAATTTATTATGCTGAAAACTATTTAAATAATTTTTATTTATACTGTACCGATAGAAGTTTCAGTATTAGTTAAATATTATCGAGTACAAATTGACCATTCGTGAGAACCATAATTATTTCGACGTAATTTAGCACATCGATGTGTCTGGAAATATTAACTAGTGTAGTTTACACGACATACTCAGACAGGCGGTAGAGCTGATCACAAACTGGGGATTCTGTGATTTTTTAAAACTAATTTGTATAGAAGCGCGGCAGATCGAACGTATTGACCATTAGCTCTACCCAGCCAAAATGAAGCATGTAAACAAACTGTAGTTTTCACTCTGAAACGAAATTTCGGTGCGTTTCCAAACAATATTATCCCTTGTCTGAGATTTCATCTCATTGCACCTATAATTATGACGTATCAGATAATAAGTTTCAGATACTGTAGGCAAAATGGGCTTAGAGAAAAATAATTCTTCTGTGAATAAAACTATTGGAAGTAGGCGAGGTGTAGATTTCCGAATTTTCTTGTGACGTTAATGGTTATTCTTTTACGAAATTTTCTTTTACTGGTTTTAATAATTTGAACGGTAACTCTACTTGAATATGAATATATTGGATTCAGGTGTTTTTTTACGTCGTCTCTGAAAACAAAAGTGTGCACGTTTAATTCAGTTTAATGTCTTTGGAAAAATGGTTCGATGCAAGGACATCATTTAGTATCAACGTTATGATGTATACTGGTGCACTGACTGACATCTGTCAATTTTTTTTTCCGTGTGGTTTGTCCCGCTCTCCAAAGTGTTTGTACAACGTAATGCGTAACTTAACTCATAAAATGATGAAATAATAATCGATCTCAATTAAAACTGCTCCCAACGTGGCGCTTTATCTAAAAGATGCCATTAAATCCACGGGTTGATTTCTGCAGCTTTCTTGCAGTAACGTATGCAATTGTTATTACCAAATTATTTCCAATTCGAGACAAGTAACGAAAAATATAAGTTTTACAGCCATTAGGCAGCAACTCTAGAACTGCCAATGTTAACGCTTCCACTTTTTATCGCGAAAATTCGACGCAAATATTGCTACAATGACAAGTCAGCACAATGCTGACCGCGACAAATGGTCTGTACAGGTAGTTGCTTATTTACCTACATTATTTAAGAGTATGTTGATCTGGGCTATAGAGAGACTTCCTTCTTGGTAGTGTACATTAGAAAAACCTATAACTTTTACGTACCAGGTAGAGTCATGTCTCCAATAGTTTACAATGTGGGCCTAATTCGAACTGTATCTCAGTCTCAATGCTAAATTTAATAGCTTAATACTCTCTATGCAAACAGCAGCAACAACAACAACAACAAAACTAGCTAAATCAAGCGAGTAAATATGTTCATGCTTGAAGCATGTGTTTCCCTCGCAAGTAATAATCAGCTCTTTTGTGGATTATATCCAACACTGAAATTAGACTAGAATTAGAAAGAAGTGCTTAGTAATCACCTCAAATACAAATCATGGCTTCTGATTGGTTAACACTTCGGATGACGTCAGTTCAAATACAGATCGCGACATCTGATTGGGTAACGCTATGGATCATGTCAGTTCAAATACAAATCATGACATTTGATTGGGAAACGCTACGAATCAGATCAATTCAAATACAAATCACGATTTCTGATTGGTCAACACTCCGGATGACGTCAGCTGAATTACAAATCATGACTTCTGATTGGTTAACACTACGGATCAATTGCAAATCAAGACTTCTGATTGGTTAACACTACGGATCAAGTGCAAATCAAGACTTCTGATTGGTTAACACTACGGATCAAGTGCAGATCAAAACTTCTGATTGGTTAACACTACGGATCAAGTGCAAATCAAGACTTCTGATTGGTTAACACTACGGATCAAGTGTAAATCAAGACTTCTGATTGCTTAACACTACGGATCAAGTGCAAATCAAGACTTCTGATTGGTTAACACTACGGATCAAGTGCAGATCAAAACTTCTGATTGGTTAACACTACGGATCAAGTGCAAATCAAGACTTCTGATTGGTTAACACTACGGATCAAGTGCAGATCAAAACTTCTGATTGGTTAACACTACGGATCAAAGGCAAATCAAGACTTCTGATTGGTTAACACTACGGATCAAGTGTAAATCAAGACTTCTGATTGCTTAACACTACGGATCAAGTGCAAATCAAAACTTCTGATTGCTTAACAATACGGATCAAGTGCAAATCAAAACTTCTGATTGGTTAACACTACGGATCAAGTGCAAATCAAGACTTCTGATTGCTTAACACTACGGATCAAGTGCAAATCAAGACTTCTGGTATGTTTATACTACAGGTCATGTCAGTTTTATAACTACGGATTGCCGGGCGGTTAAAGCCCAAAAGAAATCTTGGAGAGCTCATTCTATGTTCATGAAAAGCGATCTAGTAGGACCCTGTCGACCAAGGTTCATTGCTCTTTCAACAAACGTACCCTTAAGTCCTAATGAAGACGTAGGTTCCACGCAAATTCATCATTATTTAAAATAACTAATGGTAAGCCCCTTTGTACCGTATACATCGCTTATAAGGCTAGTCCAAATGCAAGCTGCACAAAACCAGATCTGTAGTCGCATAATGCGCCGGCATATCTGGATCTGTGCATTTAGACAAGTTTGTTAGAAGTAACCAGTGGAACAACAACATAACGCTGATCTGCAGGCGCAATATGCGATAGCAGATCAGGATCTTTGTTGTTTGCAGGTTGACTTAACTTATAAGCGTGTATATACGATACGTGACAAAGTTGTTGTGGTGGGGCTAATGCCATTTTTCAGCACAAGATAGGCTATACATGGCGGCCAGTATAACTAGTGGAGGAAGAAGCCTGAAAAACCCCGGGAAGAACCACCGACTCACGAGAAGCTACTGACAAGCTTTCTCACGTACCCATGTTAGCCGAACCTGAGACTCGAACCCACGCAGACAGAGGTAACACGGCAGTGATCCGGAACGGTGAGCGCTTTAGACCACTCGGGGCCCCCGTGACAATAAGAGTTAAATGTCGATGGAGATACTTTTACTTACAAATATTGCTTCAATAATGGGTATTCGTTGTCCTATAAAATTCTTCCAGCTTTATAAACGAAGCAAGAGCTGCGAAATACTGTGAGAGAAAAGATCACAAGGAGGTGTACGGTAGATACCACGCATTTGGGGCCAATATCAAGAAAACCATACGTCTTGTAAAGCGGCGAAACGCTATAAATTTACAACTAATTAACCATGTTACCATGCTGTAGCATAGCTATCAATATCGTACATATCCTGATGAAACAATCCACATGGAATATAGACAAGATATACGTATCTAAATTCTGAGTAAGGATGAAATACGTATATCCTTGCATTCGTTATTTTCGTGCTTTGTAATACTGTTGGGCATTTGTCATTCGTTATTTTCGTGCTTTGTAATACTGTTGGGCATTTGTCATTCATTATTTTCGTGCTTTGTAACACTGACGGGCACCATTTGCCATTGCCGGAGTTTTCAATCGTTTTTTTTCTTCTTAAGAATGAGATAGGTTTGTAAATACAAAACTATAAAAGGAATTGGCGAAAATGTTACTACCACTGTTGTAGTGGTAGTAACATTTTCGCCAATTCCTTTTATATTACTGCTATGGTACTTCTACAGGTGATAATAAAAAGTAATTCAGCAGTTCTGCCACTAATATCCCAAGATATTCATGTTACAATCTTTTCAAAATAGATGGACGCAGTCATGAGCATTCATTTACGACATCGCTTCATTTTAAATAGAATGTGACTTTTTATTGAGGATCTGGATTCCGTCCCTTCAGCTTCTCCCATTTCTCCAAGAATTTTTTTTCTAGTAGCATCCATAATCATGTCAGCCTTGAACATAAATGTCATATATCTTATTTCCGTTAGAAAGAAAGGGTCTAATCCTCAATGAGGTTAAAAGTCTAATCCTCTTTCGCCTCCCGGTGACAGATTGCACACCCTTGATATACCATGTCACTCCGGTCAAGGATTTCATCAGACTTAATTTTGCCCCCCACCCCTGTGAAATAAGTTCAACGGACAGGCGCACAGAAAGGCAGACGGATAGACAGTCGTTTGTTACCACCATATGTCTGACGCTTACTTTGGTAATAGCATTGGAAAATAAGGGTAGATAAAGCTTCATCGAATCATCAAAACGGTGAAGAAAAAAATTGAGATATATTCGAATCAGAGGAAGTGTCATTTCATGCCTGAAAAACAACAGACTGGTTGCAGACATTATTACGTTTAGACTGCACACATGTTGTCTGCAACGGTAAAGTGTAGAAATTAAATAATGAAACGCTTGTCTGGTAAGTTTTGATATCATCAAGTAATAAATTACCCATTAATAAAACTCTCATGAGAATCTCATGCACGCTTACTCCTTTCTTCCAGCCAGATGCGCCTTCTCAGAGCAAAATGAATGGTTGTTTTGCGCTTGCATGGGAGATCGCATACCTACGCAACCAATAACATGTGTGTTGACTGAACAAACACGAACTTTATTACTGACTTCATTTAAGAATTGCGCTTCATTTTTACAAGTTTCGCGAAGCTAAGAAACTTGAAAATCGATTTCACACTGCATGAGCGGTTGTAGCGAAGCCGGCTATAGATGAAACTATACATGTGAACATAATTTAAAACTTTCCATTTACTTTTTATTGTACGTCTCACACCAAAGTCTGAAATACACCATAGTTCGTAAAAATGGTGGTCCTCTGTGACGTTTTTACATGATAAAATGATTGGTTTATCTAAAAGCGCAGCAAGTAAACGTTTAATTGGGTTCTTGTGCTACACTTTGGTGCCGTTTTCTGAAAGAGTTTCTATAGAAATGGTTTTCTTACATGTTCGATATTACATTATAATTATATCATGCATTATATTTATTACATTATCATGAAATCTTACATACTAGTTATTACATTATAATGATATCTTACATTAAATGGATTTAATTTAAATTAGAATTAATTTGTGATGATCTTTTCCGATGTAAAAACAATTTTGAATTTCAGCTTTCAACACGAATAAAAATAGAAGAGATAAAACAATTAGAAAAAAGGAATAATTGAATAAAAAAAAACTGAATGTATCACTCGAAAATCTATGGAATTATTACTAGAGTTGTAAGTTATAAATATCTTATGGAGAATTTCATATACAGCTAAATTTGGTATGTAGGTTTTGGCGCTTAACGGCAAGACACATAGTCACAATCCTGGTAGAGTGCCCATTACAAGTTTAATTCTAAACATAGATTGGAAATAACATGCAGAAACTTTGATGATATACTATACTCGTCTTGTTGTCACTTCGATATAAGTATCCAGCTGTATACTTAGGACGTGTGTGTGCTTGTGTGTGTTTATGCACTCATTTGTACAATATAATCATATTTACTGTATATAAAGGTCACCTGATTCTATAGACTTTTTCTGCAAGTCCTTTAGGTGGTTGCTGCATGTTCTGGTTCAAGTTTCTTAAAGTTCGTTATTATTTAAGAGATTTCTGGAACTCACGTCTATGTACCGACTTGGATGTTGTCATTCATTTACTCTCGATGTCTCTGTGAAGTACAAACTGAATATATAAAAATGGTTCAGTCGTTCTGTACACAGGACTGTATGAATACCTCTTTGCTTTGATTTGCGGTCTAATTATCCACATGATGCTACGTAGACTTTAACACATTTTTGTTTTTAAAAAATTAAATGTTATAAAGTAAAAGAATCAATGAAAACTTCTTTGAATTGATTTCCAGTGTGAATGAGGGTTTAAATCTGATGATAACATTTCCATTTTGACCATATTGTCAGACCATCGGCTGCAAGTTTTGTTTAATAACTTGATCTAGACAACATTTATCAGTTTCATTTTTATCTACGACCCATTAGTTCTATAAGTATATGTGGCTGTGTATTTTAGAACTTGGTTTCTTTGTTTTAGTTTTGTTACTAACTACACCATATATTTGCATTCTGAAATGTGTGGGTGCCAATAGGAATAACAGGCGAAAACTGATTACGTCAGAAAAAAGTTTTAAGCACTGGCGAGGACAGTGTGTGTTTTAAATACGTCCCCACTCCTCTAAGAAGCAGGTGTTAAAGACAATTCATTCTGTCCTGTGTGTATGTGAGTTCATTCTTCCGTCAACTTGTGACCTCAAGTGATGCAAAAGTTTTGGTCATGTCAGTGCTAAATCTTCTCGCTTAAAGAATCAGATTTCTAAATACTCCGCTAGGTTCTTTTGTGAATTCCCTGACAAGTCAGGTAAAACTAAGAACAGGCATTTCACACAACAACAAAAAATTGTTGAAACTAAAATGTGGTGGCAGTGATGTTTCGAGAGAAGTGTGAGCACCACCTGGTGTGCAGTAAATTAATTTTTGGACAAACACAGTAGCTTTCAATCAATTATCGAATAATAGCCTCAGCAAAAACAGTTAATTATTTCAAACAATGTTGTCATAATGGTACATAACTGGAAATACGCTACTGTATGATGACCTCGCAAGTACAACGCGAAGAGTTGGGATTATGGGTAGTGGTGGTTAGGTAGACAGCAGTGACCGTTCAAAACTTTGGTCCGACTGTGTTGATGGATGTACTGCCAACCTAATTCCAAAACTTAATTACTAATTCAGATGCCTTATAATTAAATAATTTTATACCGACGGAATGTAGTTTAATGAAAAACTCGCTAAAGTGGTTTAAAGTGATTGTTTATTCTGCCTCTAGAAAGTCGACTTTCATAGGTATTAAAGGTATAAAAAAAAAAAAAGACCTGTCCACGCTTTAGCATTATTAAACAGCTTCTGGATCACGCATGCATGCTTTGTCATCCTACGCTGAAGACCAGATGCCAGACTCAGTAAACATGTTATTTTCTGTTTAAATTTTAATGCTGTATGCTGCTGAATACCAGTAACATTTTTCACTTGCTAGCGAATCTCCAGGAAAAATAAGAGAAAAACATGTTATATATTTCATTTTGGTCTACAAAAGGATGCACTGACAGCTCATTGGCCCAATTAGTGTAGTGTTACCTGTAAGTATTGAAGTCCCCTGTACTAGTGGAAAAATAACAAAAATACATTATCACCATAATCCGGAAGCCTTGCAGCGAAAATAATCTGAAACTTGATACTGCTAATTACTTGGAATAATCAAGATTCCGGTGCCTATCTTGTGCCGAGCTGCGATTCATGGGTAGCAATTTTTTATGCCATGAGATTATTAAGGCTAATTGAAATGTACAAGCCCACAGGAATAACACCTGAAACTTTATAAGCTTCTCATATTATCTTTATTATAAAGGTAAAATAAGATGCCCTGAAGCTATATAAAGGTTTTCTCAAGAAAACAGATCTGTACATGTAAATATTTTGTCATGATTTTCAACCTCTGTGTAACACAATTTGAAATAAATTCCGATCTTCTGACACGGTTCCAGTCAGAATAAGGATTGGTTAGGTTTGGTGTTTTACGGCACAAAAATACGAGTAGGTTATTTAATGATGAAGCAATTTGAGTCAAGTGCCTCGCCCAAGAACGTACCACTGCAGCCTACCTGTACCGATCCGTTAGTAGGATTTGAACCTTCTTCCTTTCTCTCATGATTAGAGCACTCTAACAAATTAGCCATCGCACCTCTGTTAACTCTCTCTTACGACATACAGGAGGGTACACCGGACCTATACCATATCCGTCTGCAAGGTGTTGTCAGGATAAGGCGCAAGATAGAAGATCTAATTTAAATCAAAGTGTAGTACACACTAATTGAAATGCATTTTAGTTTTTGCTTCGTTCTAAGCCTTCACCAAATTTATTGTTGACGTCATCTGTGCTATAGACCAATCAGAAGTTTCTACTTTTTTCATTTGAAGGTGTGATTTTGCCACGTTGTCATCCCTAAAGATGCCGTTAAGTTGCAAAGATAAATCACCTTTTCCTTCTTAGAAACTTGTATAACGACAAGCATCATTTACTTGTTTTCTTCAGATTTTCTGAGCAATATTTTAAAGATTGTGCACATTGGTAGTACGGAGAGGGGGTATATACGGTATGTGATTCTAACATTATCCAAAGTTTGGATCAGTATCCATGAGGAACGGGAATTTAACATTACGGCACAATTCGGGTCAATTTGAGGATTTGGAGGACTGGTAATTTAACAATACTGCAAAATCTGGGTCGGTATGGGGGCCTATTGGAATTTAACGGTATCACTTGGAATAGTATGGAGTCTATAGGAATTGAACATTAAGTTTGGATTGGTATGGAGCTTATGTGAATTTAACATTAGGAATATTACGAGGCTTATGGAACGTTTAACATTACGAATGTCATTGTGGGTCTTATTACGAATGTCACTGTGGGTCTTATGATAATTTAAGATGGCGAAGCATGTTAATGGCATGGAGCTTATAGGAATTTAACATTGTTACACTATGAGGCTTAGGAGGTATTGTACATGCGGCTGATGGGAATTTAACATTACGTTTGGATTGGTAAGGGGTTGATCGGAATTGAACATTACGTTTGGATTGCGGCTGATGGTAATTTAACGTCAGGAATATTATGAGACTTATGGAACATATAACAATACAAATGACACTGTGGGTCTTATGATAATATAACATGGCTGGGCATTCTGGGGTTTATAAACTTTTAAGAGTCGGTCACGCACACACATGGAACAAACAGGCACTCACCTTGAAGAACCAGGACCTCTTGTTGATTGACCATTACCTATTTTGACTGACCAACACCCATTGTGATCAACACATATTCTGACTAACCAATACATATTTTCCCTGACCAAACATATTCTTATCAACAACTATTGTATCGTACCAATGCCTATTAGAGCTGTTATCTTGTCTGACTGACCAGCACCCATTTTGACTGATCATCAGCTGCGTAAGAAACCGGCCCAAAAATTTGATTACCTTAGTTCTGATTGGATACCGATGGTCTCTCTGAAAACGGTCTGCGGTGGTATCACTGAGGTGTTACAACGTTGGGTTTCCTGCCTCCAAGCCTAAACCGACCGGTGACATCACTGCCAATTGCAAACAACAGAGTTTCTCGCCCCGCGGCAAGATCTTCAAAGGAAGTAACCGCGAATTTGAAGTTAACGCAATGGCTAATTCACGGACAGGCATTTTCTTTGTTTCAGAATCGGTCTAAAGTCGCAATATTATATGACATGTATTGACATTACCCAAAGTACTTTGAATTACGAATTCTTCAGAAGACGTTTATAAACATGAGCAGGAATTGTTAACAAATTCTCTCACACAACGTGACAGTGTGTGTGTGTGTGTGTGTGTGTGTGTGTGTGTGTGTGTGTGTGTGTCTATACATATATACATATTAATTACACCCACTTGTATTTCCAAATAGCACAATTAGACCTCACCGGGATATCAACAGCCAATAATTATTAGTTTATTTAACTGCGACCTGCGTATGGGAACTGGTCACTACTCCGTCGACCGTATGATCAAATCGAAGCCCCTGTCCTACATTGCTTTGATATATGCATACGCGCCCATGTCAATTATAATAATGCTTAGATCTTTTAGTTGATACAGCTTTTTGGGCGTTCACTTTAACAGAATGGCACGTTTATAATGCAAATTATTTGGCAATGGTCAAAAGTGACCAGAGTAAGATATGATGCATATTTGAATGTGTAAGGTAATAGATCGTACTGCCCATCATCAAAACCAGGTGTTCTCCTTCAGACTCTAAGATTCCAGCTTAATAAATCACACGGTGTTGAAAACTTGATACGCTTATACGTGGAAATAGGACTACGGCCACTTGGTTGTATATGCAGCTTTTTGGGGGTAATTCCACCAAACTATATTTGTATGTCATCATGCGAGGTACGCACTAGTTTTGCCCAGGTAACCAGTAAGACTTCTAGTGTTTTGGGAAATTGCATAGGTCTTCATATCGCCAATACAAATTCTGTTGGAAAATTGAAAACTTCAAAATAACAAGTCAGATACGTTACACACGTGTGAAGAATGGATATGCCTGAAGTACTTCATTTAGTTCTGCTAATTATCTTGTGTTATTACGATTTGTCTGGTTCTCGTTTGTTATCATGATCCCTCAAACAGGAAATAGGCTGTGTATTTCTTAATACAGAACATTTTTTTATTGGATATTTTTGTGCTCTGTCTTTTTTGCGATGCTTTCCAAACCACAGAAAAACCATGACGTGTATGTATTTGTAAAAACAGTTCCAGGAACGGAAGGCTTGATTCTTTTTCAATCCTATGGATTAATGTTCGTGCACTGGGAAATTCCGAGATGCATTCCATCACGGAACTAATTACATATGCGATTCCAGAGATGTCAATGCTAAAAGACACTTTGAAATTACCATTTAAAGCGTGCAGTAGAATAACTCTGATGAAGATAACTATGCCTTGCTTATATACGACATAGATGAACTAATCACTTCCCCAGGATTCAACTTCGATGTAAATGTTTCCAGGTATAGAAGAATGGAGAGAAAACGATTTCTCAAACGAATGTGTGATTGAAAGAAATAAATTATCTTCATTATATTTTGGGGGAACCACCGGATTTCCTATTTCCCGGGGATTCACAAAAAATCGAGAACAGTTGTAAGTTTCATATGTTATTAGCAAAATCTCACAGAACTGGGAAGTCCATTATTAGAACTATCAACAAGAACTGGGCTAGTCATCATTAAATTCATATGTTAAATTTTCAACATAAGTCTGAGAAAGGTAAGTTAGAATGTAGTAACTTGTTGCAATTAGTTTATAACTTTCATTATTGTGTTTTATCGAGGGATTTCAAGGCAACAAAATCGTTGTCCCAGAGTGGTAACTTAGAATTGCCGCACAACTCGTGTCCGTATCCATCCATCCATCCATCCATCCATCTATCTATCTATCTATCTATCTATCTATCTATCTATCTATCTATCTATCTATCTATCTATTTTTCTGTCGATCTGTTTCTCTGTCCACGTATCTATCTATCTATCTAGCTAGCTAACTAGCTATCATATGTCCTTTTGCTCAAAAAAAAAGTTTTCATATGTTAAAGATAAGAAATAATTTTCTGGAAAAACTGAGTAAAATTAAACCTGTAAAAACTGTAAAATTATTAGGAAAGGTATTGAAATATTGATAGAATTTTTACTGACATTGAGTGTGAGCATGGTTTAGTTACTAGACTGAAGGCTTTATGATCTGGATCAAAATCCACCAGAAATGTCAATGTTGTGTTGAGAAGATAAATTTTTAAATGACAAAATATATCTTATGAGAAAGATTTACTTCCGCTCATGCAAACATTGATGTAGCAGAGTGGGAGAAAGACGCAAAAGCTACCATTTTTCTGTGTTAGCTATAATGATGATTTTCACTCGGAGAAAGAATTAAAAAGAGGTTATTAATTGGATGAATAATCACCATTCATAAAGATTTCAATCAAAACTAAAATTAGCAACCAAAGCGTAGATTTCCTAAATGGAAGATACAAGGGAAAATAATATTGTGAACGGTGGGGGTGGGGTAATCTAGGTGCCTGGGGATATTGCAAGGACACTGACGCTCATACATTGCTACATAAAAATAATTTTAAATCCGCCGTACGTGTTCAGGAACATTGATAAACCCCAAATATTGAGGCTCCAACCTATTTGCAATAAGCACCACGACTTTTATTGAGCTTGTGCGTTGCTTTTCGGAGAACTACGAGACAGAGGTTACAAAATTAGGGAGCACAGAAAATTTAAATCTGAGACATTAAAAAAAAAAAAATATCCACAACAAAATACAAGATAGTGTTCCCTTCACTGTTCATTTTGATATATGTTCCGCTTCGGCATCACTGTGCTAGACAAATGTTTAGTGCTTTTGCTGCACAAATTTCCTACAGATTTTGGAACATGTGCTTTGCCTACAGCTTACAAACGGAGAAAGAACATTTGATTCATACAAATGAGTATAGACCTGGTTGCTTTAGGAGAGAATTTAATGGTTGTATCTGTGTAATTTTCTAAATAATTTCGACATTGTAAATGTCTTGAAAACAGGTCGAAATGTTAAGATTAAACAAAATATTTCATGTCATATGCAAAATATGATTACGTGCTTTAACCGTAAAAAGCAGTATGTAGGGGAAACCGAGATAAAATTACTCGTCAGGATGGATGGGTATTTTTCGGACATACGATTGCAGAGATAATTAAAACATCTGCCTAAACATCTTAGCACAGTAACGATCATAATTAAAATATAGACCAACCTTAAAAGAGTTGAAATCTATTATGAAATTCTACTGACAGTGTAAATTCCTGTGCAGTTTTAAGACCTTTTTGCAAGCCTTAATTTTATTTTATATTTATTTCTTGTACTAAACACTGTCCAGGACCAGTGCGATATATAGATTATATCGTATCTATCTATCTATCTATCTATCTATCTATCTATCTATCTATCTATCTATCTATCTATCTGTCTGTCTGTCTGTCTGTCTGTCTGTTTGTCTATCTATCTATCGATTTACCTATGTACCTACCTATCTTGCACATAATGGATGCATAATCATAAAAAACAATGTTTATGTGTCCGTTTTGCTCTCGACAGCATATTTTCCTTCCTGTAAAGACATCTACCCATAAAAGACATGCATACCTTCATGTAAAAGACATCTACCTATAAAGGACATGCATACCTTCATGTAAAAGACATCTACCTATAAAGGACATGCATACCTTCATGTAAAAGACATCTACCTATAAAAGACATACATACCTTCATGTAAAAGACATCTACCTATAAAAGACATACATACCTTCATGTAAAAGACATCTACCTATAAAAGACATGCATACCTTCATGTAAAAGACATCTGTCTATAAAAGACATGCATACCTTCATGTAAAAGACATTTACCGATAAAGGACATATCTATAAAAGACATACATACCTTCATGTAAAAGACATCTACCGATAAAGGACATATCTATAAAAGACATACATACCTTCATGTAAAAGACATCTACCAATAAAGGACATATCTATAAAAGACATACATACCTTCATGTAAAAGACATCTGCCTATAAAGGACATATCTATAAAATGCATACCTTCATGTAAAAGACATCTACTCATAAAGGACATATCTATACAAGACATACATACCTTCATGTAAAAGACATCTACCAATAAAGGACATATCTATAAAAGACATACATACCTTCATGTAAAAGACATCTGCCTATAAAGGACATATCTATAAAATGCATACCTTCATGTAAAAGACATCTACTCATAAAGGACATATCTATACAAGACATACATACCTTCATGTAAAAGACATCTACCAATAAAGGACATATCTATAAAAGACATACATACCTTCATGTAAAAGACATCTGCCTATAAAGGACATATCCATAAAATGCATACCTTCATGTAAAAGACATCTACTCATAAAGGACATATCTATAAAAGACATACATACCTTCATATAAAAGACGTCTACCCATAAAAGACACACAAACCTTCATGTAAAAGACATCTACCCGTAAAGGACATATCTATAAGACATGCATACCTTCATGTAAAAGACATCTTCGAATAGAAGACTTACATTGTATCTTCCTTGAGTTTAGAAAAAGTGCTGTTGTACTTTTGATTTCTCTTTTTCTTAATAAGGGTATGGGTGTTTTTTTTTCATAACATTATTTTGATTTTCTCTTTTGAACAATCGGTTTAGTTAGATTATGCAGATTAAGTTACCATGCGCGACCAATACCTTTTGTATCATTAAAGTGGACACAACACAATCTGGTGCGTATGAATCAATTTCATATTTTCTGCGATCGTTACAGCGGAACGGTTCCTGTAATCGCTTACCAGTGTGTTGTAAAAACAAATGACTGAAGGATCATTTGATGGCTGTCATGAATGTTGGTACAATTTTGACCGATATATAGGGAAAACAATTAGTACTTTTACTAGCTTATTCGTCGACATCTCTCGAATCAAGTATAAACTTTGTATTCGCTATGAAGATCCAGAGACCGTGTCATTGCCTTTCCCTTCTATACATTTAAGGTCCAAGGATTGGAGCCCAAGCAGAAGTGATGAAAGGTTTCTACCACGCTTTGCTGTGGTATACTAGATAAAGGTAGTTGAGTCAAGTGACGCCCTAGAGATTGGGGTTTGCATCTATAGGTATTCATATGGTTCTAAATAAAATGTTATCTCACATTACAGTCTAAAGAGAAAAATAATAATCAAGAACCAGTCGTACTGGCTTCTACCAAAACGACAAACATGCACATAACCGTGCCTGGAATTATGTGTCAATTTTTCTAACATATTGCATTTTATTTCATCAGTATATGTTATTATAGGGTTTAGCTGCACATCAACACAATCTTGGCAATATAGTGCCAGTTAAAAGTGCAGTTCTAAGAATATAATACAAACAAATTGCGAAAAACGTTGGGCAGGTTAAACCTTCCGAAAAGAAACCCCGTAGTCATCTCATCCTTCAAGGTTCAAAAACTTGTATACCGTACATTGTATGCAGGGCCGGCCTTAGGTCGATTGGAACGATTTGGCCCAATCGGGCCTCGCGCTCGTTAGCAAATTTAAAAAATATATCTATTGAGAGAAAGTAATTTTGAAGCGATGGAAGCCACGTGTTTCATTTAATCTAAATATTCATAACTATAAAAGAAAATTGCTGTTTTTGTTATGTGTCCACGAACCCCATAATGCACCTGTTGACCTTGCTGAATTAACATAACGTTAGGTTATAGAATTTTGTAATTTCATTAATGACCAAGCCAAGAATAATATATGATATAAAGTGGCAAAAAATTCACAACTTAGTAATGAATCTTTTTCTTTGATTTCAAATGACTGTTTGCACTTAGTTCCATCTGCAATATCTGGCAATCCTATATTAGCGAAAATGATAGCCACAATTTGTCTACTTAAACAAAAAATTATGACATGAACTGAACGACTTCCATTAAGACGCTTAAGCAAAAAGGCAAAAAATTAGAAAGGAGCAGAAGCCGTCAAGTGCACGTTTGTTTTCCATGACATCGTATAATTTTAACCTTCATAATGCATTTGGACGATAAAACATGCGTTTTGTTCTCCATTATAAAAGACCTATTGCAGTGGATTGCGTATTCACGGATGTGTAAGGTAGGGCATATTAGCATGAAAGGTTAACCCATGTTTAATTTTCCTATTTGATTTCGGAAGAAAAAAAAAGTTATTTAATGACATGATTTTTTAAAACGTGTGCATTTTTATCTTAAATTCTTGATTTACCTTTAATGACACACGCACACTCAATTTTACGATGAGATTACCTGCGGCGTCGTACACTTTATCTCTGTGTCGTTAATGGGTAATCGAATGATTTACAAATAATCCGTGATTAATTATTCACAAACATGTTTTCTGACATTTTTGACATGTTAGATTCACACTACATAGGTCAGCCCGTGTGTCTGTTTCAAGTAGCAGACGATACGTGTTCAGGAGTCACAAATATTGCTAGAATTGAGCCAACATATAGGGAAGTCTTCAACTGTAAAAGTAAATATACACGTGTCTGTTTCTTCGATCATATGCAGTCCAAGATTTTAATATACTGGCTGCAGTCATGTTTCCGGCGGGTGAAAACATTCTTTTTGCTCGGTCCTAATAGTTCTTTCATCCTTCTTTACTTTTCATTCGCTAAAATCGTCGAATTTCTTAAAATCGTATTTAAAAATATCATATAATACATGAAAATACATGTTTATCTGTTACTAACAATATAATTTGAATTCTTATAAAATAAAGTAGGGACAGATTTTATTTTTCGCCAAGTGCCAAGAATTTAGGACCAAATGATTCACCTCCCGACAAGAAAAAGAATTTTCATGTGGTTACTTCTGACTGGTTCAAGTCCTATGATGACGTAATGGTAACACTATGGAGCTGAACCATTCTGTAGTATGCGTGTAGCTGGGTAGATAACTCTCAGTTTAGTGTGCGATATTCAGTCTACAGTTTTACCAAAAAATGAGAACAGGAAAACATTATTACATATTCCAAAATAAAAATGTTTATTTCATTATATAAAAGAACAAATGATCGGTTTTTGCATAATAGCAATAAGCGTCTTCAGTGTGGCAGTTTATAGTGATCTCTAGCACTGGGGCATCATGCCGCTCTAAACACTTAGGTCACCGAGCGGTGATTTTTTGTTGGTGAACATAGTCTAGGTTACGATAAACTGTAATAGTCATCGTAACACGTTATACAATGCAATGCACACGTTATCATCAAACAGTCATGTTTGACTCTAAAATGACAACCAGCTCAAAATGTACAGACCACGTTTTTGGTTTAGAAATAATCATGCTAATCCTTAATATTGACGGCTAGCAATTTGGAAACTAATCTCAAAATTATTTCATAATTATCAAAATCAGTCAATAG
>JAECUM010052384.1:0-20639 GCA_016617855.1 Megalonaias nervosa
ATATATATATATATATATATATGAACAGTCCTCAAATTGTTATTAAACTATACGTTAGTTTTTAGATCTATGAAGACATGAATGGTCAATTAGTCATACAGTATATATTACCTCAAGAAAGTAATAAAATTTAGCAACATGTAAATAAAATCCAAGTTTCATTTCTGAAAGGTAACTACATCCACAGCTAAAATAATAGAATACATAAACAGCTCTTACTAGAAAGGCTTTGTTTTTCTTTCGCTTTTAACCACATTAGGTGTCGCTTTTGGACAAATAAATGTCGTCTTTTTGCAATGTTTTCAATGTTAAATTTATAATATATGACTCATTGATCACATAATAATTAGGTCTGACGATGGGATATGGGAAATTTATCGTATTTAAAATTCTATATTCTCAAAAGATAACATGAAATTAAATTTTGTTATTAAAATAGTACACACATACTTATATGCCGCTACAAAAATGAGTCATGTTGATATTAGATGATACCTTACTCGAATTTCGTATACGTGCTTAATGTCTGTTCATGTTTATGTTTGTTTGATCACATGATCCGTATTAGGATTCTGTCATCCTCAAATACAAATTCAGGTAGCTTCTAATAATTAATATGTATGTATATTTCATACATAAGTATATTTCAATAGGAACGATTGATGTTCTTTGTTCAATCGACCGCTCTGATGACCTTGTGGTTTGAGCGTCCGCCTCGGATGCGGGAGGTCGCGGGTTCGAACACCGGCCGAGTCATACCAAAAATTTATACAAATGGAACTAACAGATGCCTTGCTAGGAGCTCAGCATTAAGAGGTTGGTGTTAGGACTGGTCGGCCTGGTGTCAGGATAATATGACTGGGTGGGACATGATGCTACATGTTTGCGCCATGATGTTCCATTGCTAGACATCACTATAAACTGCCACACTGCAGATATCATAGCGATATGACTGAAAATTTTTTAAAGCTACATCAAAAATTCAAATCACACACACAAACATTATTCAATCACCGAACTACAGACACGAAACGTATATTAATATAGTTAGTCTAGAAAACTAGTTATTGGTTGTAATAATAGTCTCCGTTTTCTGTTAAGCCTTCCAAGATGGAACAGTGCCTCTAACATGTTTGTAAATCATAACGTATTCAGTTTTGATGAAGTGATGAGAAAGTATGTGTTTTCAATGATGACAAGAATATCTAATAGTAAGAACTGTATCTTGAAATCTCCGTGGAACTATGACATTCATTAAGATTCTAGTATTATAAGTAGATGAAACAAATTACTCTTTAAATATGCTACATAATTTCATTCTTAACAATGCCGGACACAGTCCATTAGTGTAGATGTGTCTGTATACTTGTACATAAGATATATATGATCTTTTATGTTTAAAATACTTTTACTGTATATCTATATTTACATTTAGATGTATGGACTATGTGGTCTGAAATAAAGAATTCTTACCCAGTCTTAATCACAACATGGATTTGCAACTCTTGTGCTGCATTGTCAATAAAGAAATAAAAATTTCTGATTATTAGGAGGTCGAGCAGGAGACCAGTACTTCAGTTAGACACTGTAAAGACGTTATAATTTACATAAGGGGCCCTTTTTCTTATAACAGACCATGGGGCACATGGGCACTGTACAAATACGTGCCGCGATAGTTCAGTGGTTAGCGTGCCTACTCGTGGCCGTAATGGTGTGGGTTCGAATCTTACCCTCAGACCAGGCTGAGTCGGCTACCGTGTTGTGTCCCTGGGCATTTTACTCTAATTGCCTTGGCATTAAATAACCTACATGTTATGTTGTGCTGCAATACACCAAACCGAACCAGTCCTCACCGACCCGAATTTTGTGATACAAGTCCGAAGTCATATTCATACACAGTCTGTATCAGATATGAATACAAGGCGTGATTTGATATCTTAGGTATACAACTCGCCTTATCGGAGCAGTAAAATGAAAATGTGTAGAGTCAGCGCTTTGTTGTTATGCATACGATGATACGATATTTTTAAAGATGTTCCACGCCTTTTCATATTCAATGTATCTTCCTACCTGTATTTAGTATAAAAAAAATCATACTTTACATTATTTGTGCAATCATTTCTCTGTTTTCTTTTTTTTGCGTTTTTTTTTTCTTTCTAACTCTTTGCAGTACAAAAGAAACCGGCATATCTGCATAGTTTGAGACAACAGACTGGTTGACTGTCTTAGCTGTACGGCATCATGCATACGTATATGTATGTGTTCGTGAATGCAGGAACGAGCAGTTGCGCACATGTAATCATCGTTCTCCATTCGAGAGTTGCGTACATGGGATATAGTATGGCTAAATACTGAATAAATGTGTTTAACTTGGTTTAGAAAAGCACGGGTAAATCCCGAGTAAAAGTGTTTGTTATGGCCACTATCTGGTGTTGGTAAATAATGACCCACCAAAGCATGGGAATGGGATGAGCCAGGCAATTTGTTACTTTTCATGCCGCGTTAAGTATAGGTTTTGTTTACACAAAACACAGCAAAATTTCATAGGTCCTAATAGCTGCTGCTTGACCAGGTTGATTTTAATTTAATACACACATGTTCTCTCTCTCTCTCTCTCTCTCTCTCTCTCTCTCTCTCTCTCTCTCTCTCTCTCTCAAGAGAGAGAGGCCTTTGGACATTTTCATATTTAAATAATAATAATCGATTTTTTAGAACATTATAGTATGTTTAAGAAAAAACTACAAAACATAACATTAAATGCATCACAGTATGTGTACCATGTAACCGAGGAATTTACTGGTTTGCAACTTTGTATCATTGATAAACACCGTAGATAAATCCCAAGGGAAGTGCACACGTATCGTTACGACGAATCATATTTTGTAGGTTACTTGGTGTAATTTCTGTTTCAAGGTTTTAATCCAGCCCAAATTCCTTTTCTCTCTCACTCCACATTTATGCGCAGTTTGTCCGTTATGCATGAGAGGGGAGGGGAGAACAGAAAGCAGAAAGGATTGTGATGAAAATGTGTACCTTATTAAATTCATGTAGAAAACGGGGATTATTAATACTTTTCATTGTTATTTTCATACGTCACTAGTGACTAATGTGTGTCAATTGATCATTGATCTATAATCAACTGCAGACGCTCGAGAGGATGTTTATATACGCGTATTATTGCGCCATGGGCGGATCACAATTTGATATACCAATAGTATTGGTATATCAAATTGCTTTATACCAACACTTTAAATGCATGTTATTTTTTAATGTATGTGGTAAATATACATATACATACGTATATATATATACATATACATACATATACATACATATATATATAAATACATACATATATATACATACATACATATATCTATTTATATATATATATATATATATATATATATATATATATATATATATATTACATATAACTGGAATAGCATGTAAGTGTGAAGTCTGGTACTGCAAATGCATGCTAAATTTACATTACTATAAATGTTGAATTAGACCTCCCCCTAATTAAGGTTCTGTGATAGAGCAGAAGAAATGATATTGAACAAAATACAGCAAATTTAAGAAATGATATTGTACAATATATAACAAAATACATGACAATACGGAAATTTTGTTTGCCGTTGAGTTGTAGTAATGCATCGAACTTTGCACTGAAACTTAACTGCGCCCCTATCTGTGTTTATATGAACTCTCCTGTGTTTGTAAACTGAGGTTAAAATGTAACACATTCAAAATACTATTAGGAAATATTTCTACTTGTGTAAATCTAAGCATTTAAAATAAATCAAGCCATTTAAAACAAAGATTTCTATGTCTATATTCCGCACAATCAATAATAATAATTTTATGATATCATAGAGACAGCTATCTGTAGCGGACCGGCCCCACCCGAAAACCAAAAAATGAGCGCGATACAACCAGGTTTCCCTGAGCAAGTTTTCTTTACATTTAGATGGTTACAAGTATGCTCTTGAAACATTTACAATGCAGGAACTTCTTGGAGCTTAGCCCCTTTGGGTCCCACTAGGAGTTCCATCCAACAGATCCCTTACCTACTTGTTCACTATCAGCCTCAATGATATCCCTGCATCGGCTCCTAGATATGTTTTATTCTCAGAAAAAGTAACTCAGTTTAGCTATATCGATAAATTATATTAGTCAAGTTAAGAGGGATCACTCTGATTTATGTTAAAGAGTTTAATGCCCTTCGATTAAAGTTAACATGAAAATTATCTATGATTATTAATTAGCGTAAAAAAGCACTGCCAAGCCAGATTCAATCACATCGACATTACTAAGTTAAAGTTATATTGGATATTGTATTGTGCAGATTCAAGTTTCATACTTGCCATTTTCAGGTTAAGATTCGTTTTTCTTATTACCGAATCTCACATGCTAACTAAAACATTGCTAACTACGTAGGGTAAAATGCTTATAAGATCTAATTTCCTCACCGAAGCTCAGGTGCTAACGAAGCAAAATTGCTAACTACGTAATGCTTATAAAATTTATTTTCCTTACCGAAGCTCATGTGCTAACGAAACAAAATTGCTTACTACGTAGGGTAAAATGCTTATAAGATTTAATGCCGCAAGAATGAACTTGTGCACTGCTGAACACAGAATGTACAGGCAGTCCTTTCATCTTTAACCCCGCCATTGTTTTGCAATTGTAAAGTAACAGTAAGATGAACAACGACTAGATGGCGCCACCATCGCCATTACCAATAAAAGTGAAGACGGCTAAAGCAATTATAGATACAGAAACTGCCACACACACAGTATATCTACAATGTGACCCCATCTTTATCAATGAAATTGTACATAACCCATACATAATCATTGCAAAATCACCATGTGCTGTTTTCATTACTCACATGTTGTTCAATGAAGTCATTTAATGAGTCAAACATTGACGATAGTTCACCCTGATTGATGACCGAGACGAAAAGTTTGTCACTATTATTTCGTGAATTTTGCGTCACTGAAAATACGGTGATCCGGTACCATAGGTGCCCGCTTGATTCCACGAGTGTTCTCCATATATCGAGATGGCACGTCCCTTAATGTGTCAGCTAGTATGTCAGAAAGGTGATACTTTAATTCCTGTTCTGATTTTAGAAACTTTCCATGTGAGGACTAGGATTGTGAAAAACAATCGTCCTGATTTCATGTCACAACGTTGAGAGATGAACGCATCAACCATAACCGGTAAATAGGTGGATTTTAAGTCCCTTGCAGTTCATCTGGAATATTCAGAGGTGATTAGTTGCGGAACATTTAGAACTGGATCAAAGCGAAGTTTCTCATTAATAAGTTGGTTCGTAATGGCACGGGTGCATACGGCATCTTACCTCGTCCTCGGAGGATACGTGAGAAGAAACACTGTCATGCTGATAGAACGATTACTGTACCTGGATAAAACAAACATCCGTGTGCAGCGTTTAGAGTACGATCATTGTGAAAATTTATATGCAAAGCATTAAGCGCATTTCTGTCAGATATAATTCTGCATTTAAATGATGCTTCAAAAGTGGCTTGTGAGAGAAGTAATATTTAAAAAAAAACAAAAAACAAAAAAAACAAAACAAAGTTTCACCGGTGTCTAAATAAGTATTTCCCTTGACTTTTTTCATGAATATTCATTTGGGATAGTGTTGAATTTCTTTTAAAAGTCCCGTTTCCACTGAATAACCCATGTTTTAACTACAACTTCTGTTTTCATTTTACTTTTTCTGCAACTCTGTCAACAAAACTATTTTATTATATCGCTATTGATGGAGACTATATATGGAAATAACAAGGGTATGAGCGTATGATTTGGAAAGTATCTACTCATCTACCCAATCTCTCCATCATATTTGTCTGTCTATTGTTCATTTTGAGAAAGCCATTAAACCAATTCAGCGTTCGCACTTCCATGCACTTGTCAAAACAGAACATGAAATAGTAACGAATGAACGAACGACGAAGAAAAATGAATTGACAACCAGTTCTTTCTTGTTCTATATCGTGACTGATTTATTAATCAATTCATTGATTGAGAGCGCGTAAATGATCGATCCATCGACATATTAATTTATCTGTATTCTTTTTAAATAGTTATCTATTTATTTGATAAGCGAGGAGATTTCCTCATTTTTCCATAATCGTTTAAATGTGTTTGCTGCCAAAGCAACGTAATTAGAATAAATTTGTTCCTTGCTTTATATGCAACACCCTTTTAAATTATTCAAAAACAAAATATGTACATCCAGTTAAAAATTTTTTTGCATAAGTTTTCATTTCTATCATTTCAGCAGAATCCGAAACAAAGTTTACGATAGAAAATTTTTTTTTTTGAAACGTCTTAAACTGTTTTGACAGGTACAACTAATCCCTTCAGTCTATTTAACCGTTTCGAAATGAATGAACCATACACACAAACTGTAATAGTCGGGGAATCATGAACAGGGTTTATCAAAGGCTCTTCACGGGTGGTATGATTTGGCAAGTCCCCAGGGTAGTTTGACCATCTGACTATGAGTCACAATCATACTTAAATTGAGTCACAATGTTGTGGAATCTTCTTGACAGCCCTTATCAAGCCATTTAAAGAGGCGACTCCTTGTAAGATTTACCGTCGTACTATAGACCTCTAAGTGCAGTTTGTTATTTTGAAAGAATGAAAAATTTTTCATTTTTTAGTCTTGGTGGTCTAAAGCGCTCACCGTTCCGGATCACTGCCATCTCACCTCTGTCTGGGTGGGTTCGAGTCTCAGGCTCGGCTAACGTGGGTACGTGAGAAAGCTTAGCAGTAGCTTCTTGTGGCTCGGTGGTTCTTTCCGGGTTTTCCAGGGTTCTTCTTCCACCACTTATACTGGCCGCCATGTATAGACTATATTGAGCTAAAAAAAATGGCGTTAAACCCTACAATAACAATAATCAGTCTTAATGAGAGAGAGAGAGAGAGAGAGAGAGAGAGAGAGAGAGAGAGAGAGAATATGTGTGTTAGTTACACTTAACCAGATTACTTATATTTAAGCAATTCAATTTATTTTAATTTTTTAAATTCAATCGACGATCATTAGGTAACTCATCATATATAACTAATATACACATCTGTATTGATCTTTTTTGTACGCTTTCTGCAAAAGAGTTTCTAGAAATGAATATAAGCGCCTCTAGGAATTAGTGCATGATTTACACTCTAAACATTGGGCAATATATTTCGTCTCTGTAGGAGACCGTTCCTGTGACATAGTGGTAGAGTGTCCGCCTCGGATGCGGGAGGTCGCGGGTTCGAACACCGGTCGAGTCATACCAAAGACTTATTAAAAAAATGGTACTAACAGCTGCCTCGCTTGGCATTCAGCATTAAGAGGTTAGTGTTAGGACTGGTCGGCCTGGTGTCAGGATAATGTGACTGGGTGGGACATCATGCTACATATCTGCGGCATGATGCCCAGTGCTAAACATCACTATAAACTGCCACACTGCAGACATCGTAGCGATATGACTGAAAAATTGTTAAAACTACCTTAAAAATCTAAATTACACACACACACACACACACACACACACACACACACACACACACACACACACTCGTCTCTGTAGGTATCAGCGTGCATATATGATTTATTTACGTGTATATGGGGAAAAATTTATCTATTCCTTTTTAAGCAAGCAACACTTTTTTTTTAACTGAATGAATCATTCATTTAGCAGATAATGTTTTCACACTGTTAAAGATTACACTTACCAACTGCGGCAGGTTTATTTGCTTGTCCATGTTGTCTACAGGTACGATCTTGGAACAGAGACATTTGAGGCACAATAGGCGTGTTCTTATGTAGGTCAAGATATACATTCACAAATCTTGGGATGGGCCTAACCTTCAAAATGGAAGTTTTGTGATTGTATTTATTGTTAGTAGTTCAAGCAGAAGTAGTACCGATGTTCTTTAGTTTACTACACTCAAAAACTACTTTGCCTACAGAATTGGTGTGAATTACTACCGAATTATACTTTTCTGTGTATCGACATATTCAATGTAATGTGACATTCATTACGAAAGAATAGATTTTTTAATTGATAAAAAGTCATTTGATTTTGCAACTGCACTGTTCCACACAAATATAAGGTATTACGATTTTTTAAATATTTTTTTCTCTCTACCCAATACATTGACAATTTCTGCATACTTGATATTGTACTTATTAGAACCAAAATGCAATAATTCATCCAGAATGTCAGACTCCCGATCAAATAGAAGTGGGTTTGAATCCATTTATCGGATACATCCAGACCGGCTTTTGTGGTGTACCCCTAGGCAAGGCAGTTTACTTTACTTGTTTTTGTACGATATAACCCATCAAAACATAGATGTGCCATAAACCAGCATAAAATCAAAACGAAAAACACTTTTCCTAACAATCAATGTATGTATGTATGTATGTATGTATGTATGTATGTATGTATGTATGTATGTATGTAATCGGGGGCACCGTAGAGCAATATGAGTTATATAGGGAAAAAAGGGTGTATGTACTATCCCTTACACTGCAAAAAATAATATCCATCACATCACTATACCATATCATATTCACTGTAACGTTGTCTCCTAGGGTATTATTGCTAATCTCGTAGGAAGACGTAAATTTAAAATTTTAAATAGATGGATATATAGCTCCGAGCCCCCAGTCAGCAATGCCGACGGTCTAGACGGATAATGTACACAAAAAAGAAAAAAAAAAAAAAAAAAAAAAAAAAAATGTGAGGAATAACATTTTATTAACAGATCTAAATATTCAAACAACAAAGTAAATTTCCATAATTTCTCCACTCGGTCGACCTATTTAATCTGCCAATTTCATTATCTGATGTGCAAGGTGAGTGTTTCCACCTGTCCCTGCTACTTTACTCATCTGTATTATTTCCTTTTCCTTGACTGGTACTCCAGTACCCCTTCCGTCCCTCGACTAAGTCCTTCACCCTTCTACTTCCTCCACTTCCGTCCTCCGGTCTGCCTTCAAACTTCTGCCTCCGTTATTCTATCCGGTCCCGTGACCTCTATAACAACTTCTCCTTATTTCGTCACCTTTGGGTGGCACTCGGTCCAACCCGAACAACTCCAAAACAGCAACGAAAGCTTCTCTTTAAGGAGCTTTTCACGTCTGAATTCCCGCTCTCCCTTTAACGAATGCCGTGTATCCGGAGTACGCCTATTAGAATTCACTCCCTAACTTACTAGACCTCTGCGCTGGTCAAAATCCTGGCGAGTGCTAAAGTGATCGTAAAATGGCCTGTAGAATAAGGGTCTGCTTCGGACAGGTGCCTCGCCCATATTTCCCTAACTCAGCCCTGATCTGATACTGGGGTCTCTTTGAACTTTAGTCTGCCTATTTTCTCACGCGCATGTCAGATTTCTTTTCCCCGCGGCTAGGCTACGGCTTGGGTGTGAATAAACAATCTCTTCCGGTTTTACCAGTTACTTCGTCCCTTTGAAGATAGCTGCCCCTTTGTTCCCTCCAGTGTCGATTCAAGGCGCAGTCTTGCGCAACAAAGGTCAGTCGCCAATGTCGTGGCGACATTCTCCACCCCAGCATCATTACAATTATGCAAATTTAAGAAAACCGCCAACATTATTTCAGGTCTTGGTTATGCTTTAGATATAAATCTCTGATACAAGAATATAGTCATCATGCCACAGGTACCTAGTACCCACGGCGTGCTAGATAGCAAGTGTTCAATCTGAGGTCAGCCACTTCTAACGATGTTACTATGTAGCCCAAATTGAGGTCAGCCACTTGCAACACTTGCCATTTTTTCCCAGTGTCAAGTATCTTGACGTCACCTATGTTAAATTTCCCTTATAGTGCCATTCCCATGTTCAATTCCCTTGTCCCAAGACAGTCCCTATGTTCCATTCCCCCAAGAGACCCATTATGTTCAATTCCCATATTGCCCCCAAGTGGCCCTATGTAATTCCTATATTCCCCCCAAGTGACTCTATTCAAGTCCCATGTTAAATTCCCATATTGCCTCCAAGAGACTCGTCATGTTCAGTTCCCCTATTGTCCCCCAAGTGGTTCTATGTAATTCCCATGTTAAACTCCCATATTGTCCCCAAGTTCAACCACCCTTTTTCCCTATATAACTCATATTGTCCTACGGTGCCCCCTATTACTACTTATGTATACTATGTATGTATGTATGTATGTATGTATGTATGTATGTATGTATGCATGTATGTATATATATATGTATGTATGCATACAAAGTAATTAATTTAATCGTTTCTCCTTTGCAAAACCAGTTTATGCGTGTCGAGTCTTTCTGAAGCAGCGAAATTAGAGATGAATAAGTCCATTTCTGCAAAATAATTGATTCAAGGAACATTAAATGTCATCCGTTGAAATTTAGGGTATCTTTGACTGTATATCAATCTAATTAAAATCAAGAGATACTCATCAATACGGAGATCTGACAATTACCAACACGAGGTCATGTTCTATTGTCCCGTTGATTGAACAGTTAAATTACAGTTTTCAAAGTGTTGAAGCGAAACATGTCATGTCGGTACATAATGTAAGCAGTCAAGAATAATTTGCATGCATAAACTGATTCCATAAAAAAATTATTTTTCCGAACAAAACACGTGCATTGGACAAACTGAGAAAAAAAAATTAACGTTTACAGTTCACACTGCTTCAGTTATCTCGGCGGCCAGAAGCTGCCTTGTAGTGAGAATGAACAGAATAACCCCAGAAACCATAGATATCTTGTTATGCGTGTCACGAGCCTAGACTCGAAAAGGAACAATGCAAGATTGGCAATTGTCATTTTATTCTGAAGACTGAAGTAATGTACTATAAAATCGACAAAATTTGTTATCCAGCATGATTGTGAATCATAATTCAGGGATGCTTAAGACTATTTTCGGTTCCATTATGCCCAGTGTACTTTATGGGTTTGTAACCAAATTGAAGCTAAGACATATATCTCAAAATAAAATTACATATTTTAAGTCTATTCTTGCAGTAGCTACTTATTTCATACACATTTGTTTAAATATTTATATTTTTTCATCTCCTGTAAAAAAAATTCAATATACTTTACTCCCTGACCCTAATTAGAACATAGTGCATACGTTGTACAATATAGAATGTTTTACCCTCGTTAGAGCATTGTGAATTGCATGCATAATGTAATATAGTATGTGTTACTCTTATTAGAATACTATGCATACATAGTGTAATATGCAATGTTTTACTGTTATTAGAACATTGCCCATACATTGTGTAATATTTAATGTTTTACAGTCGCATTTACACCATAATATGTGACGAGCTATATTTATGTTTCCTTTTTTTAACGTTAAGAATACAAACAAGGTGCTTTCACAAAAGCTCTAATGAACTTGGAAATAGATCAAGGTGAAATTCTATCGATCCGTCCTTCTAGTAGACAACGGACGGTTGTACATATAAGGTAACAGATATACAGAGATAGCTCCTTAGATGGACATTTGCCTAATAGTAACCCGTAACTCATTTATTCGTAAATATACTCCTTATATGGAATAGTTTTGCTCCATGTGACCCTGTGGAAAAAAAAAAAATACCAAGAGAAATGAAACAGTTCATACAGAAATGTTAACCCTGAAAATGTAGAGCGCAGTAGCGGACAAACCGCTGGTCCAATCATAAATTTTAATGTTATATGTCGAGAGTTTCAATTTAACATGTTGAATTACATTGATTGTGCTAAAGTTCTATTTCGTATGTTGAGGTTTTAGGTTGTATCTATTGACTTACATAGCGGTGGTTGGACATTTTATTGTCCTTGTCAGAATTGTTAGTCTTATATGGTGAAATGATGTGTTAGTGTTAAAAGTAACATTACACAGTGTCCACTTTTACAATTCAAAATAATATCAAGTATTAAGGTATATCATTCGTGTATTCAGTTATGAGGCGCCATTACATTTGATGCATTTACAGTCTGAAAGTTACCATTCACATGTCGAAAATTACTCTGAATTTCTTCGCTAGACGTCGCTCTCGTGAACGGACCGCGTTATTTTTAAACAAGAGGGCTGCTTCTCGTTGCTGTGAAATTCGGCAGATGACAAATAAATACTCGCCATATGAAATGGGACTTTCATCACAAACAGTTACATACAACGTGTGAATTAGGGACTCTCGGCATATGATACTGAAATTTCAAGCACCGCTGTGTAATTAAACATATACACTGTAAAACGTCGACATAGGAAATAGAACTTTAAACCACCACTGTATGATTCAACATATAAAATCAAAAATCTCGATCTAGACAATGGAACTTTAAGGACATGCAATTTGATCCAACACATGATATTGGATTTCTCGACATACGACATCGAAATTTCAACTGAAACTATCTCATTAGACCAGCTTTTGTCCGCTAAATTGCCTCATATAAATACATTCCAATTTCCCGATTTTATTTCAAATTTTATGGTTGTGTCAAGATGTATGCATCTGTTTCAGGCTCCTTTTTCTTTTGCTTCGTTCAAAACGTTTGGGTTCAATCAAAGTCCATTTTTTTTTTTTTAAATCATGAGATTTTAAATGTATACACATGATACTGTTGCTGTAAGTAAGTATCAGGATATTTTGCGTGAAAGTTTTGTTTTTATATGCAAGACAGAGGTTAAATTATTTATATTTTGTTATCAGGTTAAATAATGAATGGCTACTATAAGAAAACATTAAAGAAACGTATCAGCGCTAACTAAACCTGTGAGTGTTATATTATTACATACATACATACATATAATATTATGCAGTTACGAGTCATCTACCAGAATTGAACCCGGATCTGCAAGTTACGATACCCATCGGTTTACTGCAAATACCATCTCTATACCTCCTTCACTCAGCACGTATACACAAAGGATGAAATTTAGTCGCTAATACAGCCATTCATGTGTAGCAGATAGTCGCTTGATGACGCAGTAATTAGATCCCTCTAAATAAACAGTCGTTTTGGTTTTCTCTGTCAGAAATGATGGCGTATTGAAGTTATTTTTGCAGAATACAGATACCTATAAAACAAAGAAGGGAGTGCTATTCCTGGATCGTACAGGATGGTTGCACGATAATATGAAAGTGAATTAAATACCGTCCGTACTCGCTTATAACTCTAGTCAAGCTACAAGCAGCAAAGATCCTGATCTGCCATATCATCATGTGTCTGCATATCAGGGTGTATGCTGTTTGTTCTACTAATTAATTCAAACAAACTGCACAGACCAGATCTGCCGGCGCATTATGCAAGGCAGATCTGGGTCTGTGCAGATTGCAGTTTAACTCGTTTTGTAAGTGAGCATATATGGTAGCAAAATAATTTCTTTTCACACCGGTATGTCACAATGGGAATCTAACCCGGGTCTGCAAATCATGGCACCCAACGCATTCTTTACACGCTCTCCCCCCCCCCATACCTTCTTCACCAAGTGCACATTCTCCTAAAAGGATGGATGTTAGTCGTGAATATAAGCACGTATGCATAGCGAACACCCTACCCTCGCAACCAATTAACTTTCCTCTAAATGAACATATATTTCGGATTTTTCTGATAGTTATATATATATATATATATATATATATATATATATATATATACATTATATTATATTATCTATCTATCTATCTATATTATATATATACCCTATACCCTTCCATGTCCTCAGAAATTTATCTTTTTTCCCTATATCCAAATGACACTTATAATTATTCCATGAGTATGAAAATACTATTAAGTCATTATTTTCACTTCGACTCGTGGATGTCATTAACCTCTTTAGTAAACGAAGATTAACAAGTTTTTAGGAAGAGGTACTAGCATGTAAGACGTCGAGAAAATAAACAGAGTTGCTTCCCTTCCATTTAGGTGCTAGCTGTAAATATGCATTCATGATTTTTATATGCATACATTCCGCTGGCCACCACGAAGCATACATATACATTTAAGTTTATCAGAGAACATGATAGTTGAAAGCATGATACATATATAAAGTTGGTAAACTGCGCGTTCGAAAAAAACAACAACAAACAGATGAAAGTTTCCGTATGGCTCGACCTAAAATTGGGTTTTTGTCCAGGGACAACAAGAGAGCATCAGTAGAGCAGAGATATGAATTTAAGCGAGAATAATAATTTTATATCAGTCTACTCTTGTAGGGACATGGCAACACTAAATGCAAAATGCATCATCCCACACGTATAGCGTTATTACATCACTAAAATATACAAGCAAAATCGAAGTCGGAGTTCTAACGAGTATATTTATGAGGCCAACACACTCGTATAGTGCGACATGACTACACCTAAGTACGAAATTCAAAATTTCTAGCGCACCAGCCCAGCACAAACTCAGACTCAAACTCGTATATCAGAAAGCAGAAAAATTAATATTTCCTTGCGCAGTAAGATTAGGATGATGGTATCTTACAAACATCATATTTGATGGCGCAAACCTATAGTTACATTTTAAATCTTGCGAAGGAAAGGAGATGATAAAATGCTACAATTTTGCCACTGAGAAATCACTAAATCCGATGGTTTATACGAGTGATCACGCCAAAGGCAACAGGCACATCACGTGGAATAATAGTCTGTGTTGCTGTGTCTATGTGTCTTTACTACAAGTACGGCGAGGTAAGTTCTGCGAGCATTCTGTACAAGCACGCAGCGTTTAAAGCACTTTTCAATAAGTCAATTACCTCCCTTAGATAGGCGGTGCTATCATCAATTATTTTAATTCCGGGGACTACATTGTCATTGAATAATTGGTCCGAAGGTAGAAGCACTATCGCAGTTGCTTCGCCTTGAGCATGAAACACCAAATGTCGTTTCCATTATTACGTGTAAAGTTTATATAATTTATTTTGAACTGTCAGTAACCGAGCCAGGCTGGTCAAGGGGTTGCGCGGAGTTTCAGATGGAAAGACCTGCTGCTGGTTACTCAGCAGAGATGGAAAAATGTAGTGTGTGGACTCCATCAGCTTATAATACTCAAGTTAAAATCATAACATGGTCTCATCTTGCAGTATACGTTACAGCACAACAAAAACAGGGATAGTTAGGTCTCACTGGACAGTTTATCTAGTGAATTTTCATCCAACAATGACCTATTGGAGATAAATGAGAATAATTTCACACTGAAGATACAAATAAAAACTAATTAATGATTTTTGTAGAAAGCATGCATGTGAGATTTTGACTGAGACAATCAGGTTAATTCCCTATACAACTGGTGACTTTTATACTGAACCAACACTGCCACCAACCCCTCTTTTTAACATTCATTTTTGACAGCAAAGAGCTATATTGAATAGTTTCCTGTGACAAGGCGGCTAAAAGAATCATTATGTGCCTTATGCATGAATAAAGTTCACTAGTACTATAACAAATTAGCATACTATTCATCACCCCTCAACCATCTCGATTTTTAGATACTTACCTTTGTGGCAGACATACATAAATACGTAAGCCAAGTCGGCTGTTCATTTGCAGCCCAAGTTACGCATTTGATCTCCAATGCTAGAGTAACTTTGACAGGCAGTCACTAAACAAGCCAACCCATTTCCAAGCCTAACTCAAAGTAAATCTAAACCACATTACAGATTTAGCTTCTGTGTGAATTTATAAATGCTAGGCTTATGATAATTAGGTTCATGCCCACTACCTAAAAAATTAGGGAGGTGTCAAAATACGAAATTATCCAGTGAGACCTTAAAGTTATGCTATGATTTTAAATTACGTTTCACGTCACAACACACGACAATTGCATTGACTTAGCTGTACGCATGAAATAGTGACGTAATGAACATACAAAATAACTGTTACACTATAATTTAAAATTGTTCCACATGCATACAAAATTGCTTAACTATACACTGAAATATTTTAGCTAATAAATATAAATTAACATAGAAATACCAAAAGTAGCAAAGTAGAATCATCTTTAGTACATCTTTCAACAAGAAAAGAATTAATACATATCAACATAAGCAACATCTAATTGGAATAATAGCATACCACTCAGATATGGAGTTACCAGAAATGTCAGTGAACACAGATTTTAAGGCGGAAACAATACTAGTATGCAGTTTTAAACGAAATTCAGCCATATTTGAAGACCATCGATAACAGAAATTCGAGAATCTGGTTCAATAAAAGTACAGCTTGATTTAACAGTCTGACTTATGAAGAGACATATCGAAGTGAGAACAAATAGAGTATATAAATTATTTACCACAGAACACAATGTCTCTAAATATATTAAACAAGACGCATAATGCCACTGAACATTTATTCCATGTTTCACATACCATATTCGAACAGGACATATGTGAAAGTACAAGAGGGAGGTTTGACATAGAATGTATATTTAATATTGTACATAGATATGTATCAATCTCGTAGATGAAACTCACACCCAGAAATGGCTAAATGACTTAAGAACGAAAATTATGGCTGCATTTCCTCATATGCTAATCTTCAGATGGATACATTGCTACTCATTAGCATATTTATAACCACTACCATATGATTTGTTAACATGTACACTACACAAATCAAACCAGATACACTGTAACAGTTATAAGCATTTGATTTTGTTGTTCAAAGAAACCCCAGCTACTCTGTGGCTTCTGTAAACTGCTGTCTCAATTGCAACGTTTGAGATAGATCATATCTGGCAGACATTCTAAAGTCACTGAAATTTTGCTTTTCCGTACTTGTCATTAATTAAGTGTACAAATATTTCTGAGGTAATACATTCTTCTGAAAACGAACGATTTTCAGTACTTAATCGAGATTATCACCTCATATCACTTTAGAAACTTTAGCGAGAGCTAATATATCTGAAATCTTTTGCGATTTCTCTAAAAGCTTCGCTAATGTCATCTCCATTTTGCTTCACATTTTATTCCCATCCGTTTATATCCGACATAATTAACCGTTAACGTAAACGACATAGCCTTCTAAGGTGACATAAACCAACAAATTCGTAAATAAGATTTGAAGATTAGTTTAAATTTAATCAACATCATGTTCTGTGTAAATTATATTCAACTTGAAATCATTTTACAATCATGTTTAAAGAATGAAAATATAACCATTTTAGTAGAACAAATTATTTCAAAAACAGTACAAAATAAACGGAAGAAGACGCCCAATACATTGGACAAACTAAAAGGTATAAATGAGTTCAAGAAAAAATAACAACAAAGAATATTTCAACAAATACGTTAAACGAAGTCGCTACAAGAATGAATATTTCAAAATAATTCACATGTCATGTAATTGCATTTGACAGGCTATGAGGAATACGATTTCAAATTAATTCGCATGACAACCATAGAATTTTACAGGATATAAAACAAACTATAAATCAGATACAGTTTTAAGTAATACTTTTCCTTCCATCATTTGAATGTTAGCATAGATAATTACATTTCAAAAGCTTAAAGATGTGGAAGATTTATATACATATCATGTTATTCCTTTGTATTCTTCCGATTTTTCTATTTTTGCACAACAGAACAAAACAGATAAAATAAAATTATACAGTACCTTAAAAGAAAAGAATAGAAGAACACAATAAAAACAGACGCTTTGGAAACTGTTACCTTTATGGTTAATGAGACTTGAAATTGTATACTTTAACATATCTTGTCCACGTATGTTTTTATTTAACTATATTTTCAGTGTTTTCAATTTGAGTGGTTTTAATTTCATCGACCTGCTCTTCACGAACTTATTGGCATTGGTCACATATTGATGTTTTAATGAAAATGCTTAAAAGCTATAAAGCTAGTAATCAATACTAAAATTGGTAATTCCAAATCTAAATGATAGCAACCCAGTAAAGTATCTAATTCAGTTTGTTTCCCAAGTAATCTTCTTTCTGATTATAATTCATTAGATTTTCAATTGGAAGCAGTTTACTCATTTAAGATGTTTTTTTAAAGCATTATTGCATCTGACAATAACTTTGATATTTTAACTGATCTTGCGTTTACAAAATCTTTCGTTGGTTTTTTAAACTTGTTTTCCGTATTCAGCTTTTCTCAGTTAAGTGTTGAACAATTATATCCTTGTTTGTAATATTTTCTTTTTAAATTTGAATTTATATTTTGTATTCATTGCCAATACCACGGTACTTATTCGCTTCGCTTATTTTCTGCAAAACCTAACTATTTTTCAAGTTCTTTTATCCATTAAAATAGTGAAAAATGTCTGAAATCCCCTATGTTCAATAGTTTGATAATCCTCTTCTCAATGAAGATTACTTCGATGAAGGACCGCTCCGGTTGCCTAGTGGTCTGAGCATCCGCCTCAGATGCGGAAGGTCGTGGGTTCGAACCCCGGCCGAGTCATACCAAGACTTATAAAACTGGTACTACCATCTGCCTCGCTATGCGCTCAGCATTAAGGGGTTTGTGTTAGGACTGGCCGGCCTGGTGTTAGAATAATGTGACTGGGTGGGACATCATACTACGTGTCTGCGGCATGATGCCCCAGTGCTAGACATCATTGTAAACTGCCACACTGCAGACATCGTAGCGATATGACTGGAAAATTGTTTAAGCTACGTTAAAAATCCAACACACACACACACACACACACACACACACACACACACACACACACACACACACACACACACACACACACACACACACACACACACACACTTCGATGAAATTTTTATTGATGATATAATGGATGAAAACCCTATTAGATAAAATTCTGTTATCAAATGAGGGATTTCAAAGTTCCCAAAAAGTAGCTCAACAACTAAATACGCAAGTAGCTGATCAGTACACTTGCATTATAGATTATATTAGATGAAACACAATATAGTGTAATTAGACCTCATTTAGTTATCAGAAAAATAACAGTGTTATACGATGAAATAGACCATTGAACAAGACAAATTTCCTAGAATGGTAAAACAAATACAATTGTAGCATTTAACTTTATATCTAATCCAAAATGAGGAGGTGATTTTTCATGTTCATTAAGTTGGATACAAGAATGAAATATACGGAGTCCACTAAAAGTTGAACCTATTCTATTGCGTCAACCCCAGGAGCAACAAACTAAAGTTACAGAGGAAAGAGGAGTGAGTACATTTAAAACAGATGAATGATTACAGCCAAAAGTTAGAACCGAATAACCAATATAGATTTGTGATAAAACAGATTAGAAAGAACTTATAAATTATGTAATATTGTTTTGGAGAAAAATAAATATTGGTTTAGAAGATACAATTAAAAGAATAGATGAAGCTGCAAAAAACTTTGTTTTCAGGTAGAAAATGCAAAAATATTATTTTCTCCAGAAGGCCAAAGAGAACTGACACGTTACGTAAATGCTGTTGATGGAGTTAATTTAGAGATATCATCAATGAAGTTGTTAAGACATATGACAAATATATGGAGGAAAACAAAACAAAATCGAAAGAACAAAAACAAACAAAAGAGAAACAAATATCAGACCAGCAATAGATGTACAAAACATACTGCAATCTTATTCAATTTAACGAGCACAAATAGTTGGTAATTTTAAAGATTTATACAAATAACTTTAGAGTAAATATTAACAACATTGAGACAAAAGTTAAATAAATGTTACCCTTAGCTGAAAGGTTAAACAGCTATTTAAATAAAAAGAATTTAAGAATTGCTGGTTTTTTTTTACAGCTATTGGTATGGTAGCAACAACTCTTGGTTTAACCATTCGAAATTTTTATAAAATGTTTAACAGGAGGATGAACAGGTGGTATTATTTGCATTTGAAGTAGTTCTATCGATTCATTCAGTAATAAATTTAAAAGAAGTATGAAAAATACTGACAACTATATCTTTCAGTTAATTAAAAGGCACCAGTATTATTGTATTCTTAAATTGGTATTGTAATAAGCTGACTCTTTACATTAGTTGGAAAAGCAATTTCTTTATTAGCTGATAATAGCATTTAACTTGTCTTTACTATCATAGTTAGTTTAATTGGCCTGTTCTTTGTACTTGTACCAAAAGGTGAATATTTGGTAGCAAAACTGATAAAATTAAAAGGTCTCTGTGAAAAGTAAAATAATAATCTATTAACTATTCATTTAATCTATTCAACAAAGCAAATTACGCCAGCTACTGCAACCAATGATATAACAATACATGCTTGCTTATATGTTTCACGATCTATGTATTTTAAATCTTTTTAGTCCGGTTACTTCGTAATCTTTATATTGTATAATAATTGCAGACTGGTATTCGTAGTATAGTGGGGAACCTTACGGACAATGGGAAAATACATTACAGACACACACACACCCCCCGGGCACGTCTACGGACACGATTTCTACGGACAAAATATCACCCTGAGTACGTCTACGGACAATGGGAATTTTGTATAGCGACTAGCACACCATGGGTCAATATGACGTCAGGGTACTGGACACTTGCAACATTGTAGCAAGTACCGTGACGTCATGCCACCCGTTTCATTTCTATACAAAGTGTTATGCATTTGCGTTCGTGTCAGTGGATAGTAGAGTATGTTTTATATATATATATAT
>JAECUM010052386.1:0-19062 GCA_016617855.1 Megalonaias nervosa
CACCATCCAGCGTTACCAAATTCTATCAGAATGATTATAATAGGTCCGTCCGGAAGTGGAAAGACGCAATTACTGCTTAATCTGATAATGCGATGGCTCAAGTGGGATAAATTATATTTAGTAGCGCCATCTGTAGATGATCAGCGATGTTACGAAATACTTAAAGATTTTAATGAAAACGCAAAATCGTTACATAAAGACAACGTCTCTGATAATGTCATAGACTTTATTACTGATATTGATGAAGCACCATCCGTAGATGATCTGGATGGATTCATTAATAATCTCGTAGTGTACGATGATGTTATGCTGGACAAACAATTCAATCCAGCTAGAATATTTTCTCGAGGTAGACATAAAAACACAGACGTGATTTATGTTACCCAGAGATATACACAAATTCAAAAAGTAATCAGAGACAACTGCAATATTTTGGTTGTGTTCAACGGAGTTGATAATCATACGCTGCAGAATATTTATTATACTTGGTGTTCAGGCGACATGGACATGAATAAATTTAAAAATTTCTTTTCAAAAGCACAAGCTGCTCCCTTTGGTTTTATAACAATAAATTTACACGATCCAAGGTCAAGATATCGCAACGGACTTGATACAATTTTTGGATAAAAATCATAGCAGCAGAGAGGGTGAAGGACATACGCGTAGTGACCAGATTGTGAAAAAATCTGGTCAATTAAAGAAGTTTTCATTATTAAGGCAAAAACTTCTTTTTTTAGCCTTCGTAGGAACCCTTAATTTTCAAAAATAAGGTCTCTACAAAGTTGTAGGGTTCACCCTCTCTGCTGCTAACCCAATTAATCCAAATTATTTCATTCACAGTTCCAGTAGTTCGCAATCATTAGATCTTCCTTACGCAATCTATCTTCACCACCAGTTCCAGTAAATCCTGGTTTTATAGTAGTTTACTACAGTTGATTTTGGTGTAACAGATATTCAATGAACTTGAATGGACGATCCTTCCATGTGAGATATTTGCAGGAAGTAAGAGTTTAATCCATGCTATTCACATTGTAACATATTAACTAATCCAAATCGATTTGCAGTTATGCATTTCTAGCATCCTTGCATTGTTTGCATTCCATACCTCTACCAGTGCTCATCTACTCCATCTGTACAAGGTAGCTGAATGAATACAGATGGTTCCTACTGTTGTGAGCGTTTAAATTGTTGGAATGGAATTAATTGTTCTACTGGTAAAAAATGACATGCCGGATTGGAAGCATGTTATAAATGAATAGCATGCAGACAATCAGAATAGGAGTTACTGCTAGAAACAGAAATCGAATGAAAATTATTTTCCATTTATATTATTGTCTTTTCTGGCAAAATTCCCTGTTTTCAATTTACGTTGCTATGGATTCGAAACTCAGGAAACGTTTCTCAATCCATTATAATTAAACATTTATAACTCTTTCAACAGGAAAAGATCATAAATATAACCAACATTCTTCTATTTACAGATCGAAATCATCATCATATTAAAGTGTTTATTTTATTGTTAGCGTTTTCTCTCCATTTATTAAGGAAACATTGCACTTCATCCTATTTGAAGTATGATCTGGATTTCAATATTTACATATTCCAGACATCAACGAATGTCAGACATCTCCTTGTGAAAACAATGGTAAATGTAGAAATACGAATGGCTCCTACAACTGCCTCTGTCCTGTCGGTTGGCATGGGATCAACTGCTCTATTGGTAAGTACGAGACCAAAACAAGTGCATACTGACGTATATAACTATGAAAGCATAATTTAAACAACACGGATTTCTTGTGTCTCCTATAATAGACTCTTTTTTCCACATGATAAGGATATTATCTTGTCTGAAGAAAATTTATGATTAACCGTTTGTTGTATATCAATCACATTTTCGTGCACATTGATTCATTCAATAGCGTTACAATTTCAAAATACAGTTAATAAGATAATTATTTAAAAATGGTTTATATTTGCTATCTGCATTTCTTTAATGTAACTGTTCCAAAACCACGACATCATTGATATTGTTGTTGACACTCATATGTTGTCAGTGTGTCATCTTTGAAGGTCTCATTTGATGCACAAACGTGTGCGCTTCATGTTGAAATGAGCGTGGTAACTAACCTTTTCTCGGCATGTATTGATGCTTGGATTTATTTGTATACTCATACTTTCATAGGGAATCATTCAATCTGAATGACACTGCTTTCCTCATTGCGAGCATATTGGCTATACAGGCAACATTTAATTGCTGCAGATATATAATGGATGCAATAATTGAGCAAAGCAATATATTTGTATCAGCCGCTATGAGGCTGCCTGCAGGCCGTTTCGCTACTTGATTAAGGGCAAAATGGGTACATAGGTGCAAAGGTCAGCCTTGACGTAATAACGCGTTAGCAATCGCTAAATACGCTAGTTTCGTCTTTCGTTAAGGTTTACAGTGAAATGGTTGAACATATCCGTTAGTGCCCATTAGCTAATTACCACGGAGGATAATGTAAAGTGCTTTCCAAGGCGTCTGTAATACTATCATTTCTCTTACCTACATTAAAATAAGTATGGAGCCTTGCTAAATAAATAATATTGCTTGAACGGTGTTTTGTATATTGAACGTGTTGGAAAAGAGGCTTTATTGTTGCTTTTCTTGAAGTTAAATAACCTTTTTGTAGCCTCCTAATCACCTGAGGTAATCACCTAAAACTGCGTATTTCTTGAAGCTGTTCAAAATATGTCGTTCGTTGTAAGTTATAGAAGGAAGAAACCTTAGAGCGAAAAACTGCATGCAGTTTGCATAATATGACCTGGTATTAATTGAATTTAATACAGATATAAGAGGTCGTGCTCCATTGTATTCCACTTACATAATATGTCTGCGTTGGGACAGCAATATTTTAGCTCAGTACAACAAACAGGTGATATTATTTGTTGTTGTTTTCGTCAAACATAAAATAAATGATATGATGCACGAATGGGAAGATAGTGATAATCGTTGCAACTATGACACAATTGTTTCCACCGTCCTTCCCTTGGGAGGAAGAGATCTGCTGTTGTTTGTTTTTGTTTCATGTTTTAAATAACTTAATAGATACATCAGGAAATCCAATATTATAATAATTTTAATCATATTAAGCATTCCGAATTAACTTTGTGAGAAAGTTTTCAGTATTGTGCATTATCAGTTGTGTTTACCATTTATAGTTTCATCATCCTTATAATCTAGATCATATTGATAATTTCTTTAGTAAGGCAGAACTAGTGTCAAGTGTTTTTGAATCTGATCAGTGTTTGCTTTTCAAATTACGTTGAAATTATACTTTGAAATAAGTCAGTAGTATAGGAAAGTGCTGGTTCTAGACCCAAGACCTCTCCCCACCCTCCAAACAAATATAAATTACCATCTCGGAGACCCTCAAATCCCCACCCCAAAACGATTTTCATTTTTTACAAGTGCTGGTTCTAGACCAATTATAATCCAAGACTTTTACCCACCATCCAAACAAATATAAATTACCATCTTGGAGACCCTCTAAAAAAAATATAAATTACCATCTGGGAGACCCACCAACACTCCCAAAACGACTTAGAGTTTTTAAAACCTCTACCTCCTTCAACATTATTTTTATTGTTTAAACAAAATTTTATACCCTATCATTATCATACTTATTTTCATACCTACTGGCTCTCATTGGTAGGATATCCGTTTACATACTGTCAATAGTACGGAACTCGCGTATTAAATCATCCATATCATATTTTATACCCCGTGGGTAAGATCGTATCTGATCAATTAATTTTTTATAGGTGATACTAACTGTTGTGCAGGCATTCTTTTTGGTCACAAGCCGAGGTTCAATCTTTTTACACACTGTTGCAAGAGAAACACAAACGCCTGATATTATTAACAAAAACGGATTTAATGATGCTCCACTTGAAATTATACCAGAGCCGTTCAATAACAACGGTAAATATGATATTATCCGAAGTATTTTGTTATAATATTTATAACTTTTTTTTACGCACCAAAGTTTTTTATGATAATATTTGTAATATAGCAATACCGCATCCACATCTTGTTTTGGAATTTCTTTTGAAATGTGATTGAAATCAACTATACTTTTTTTCATTATATAATAAATGTTTACAATAGTGCCAGTCCCTAAGTGATTAATTATGGTGTTTCAGCTACAAATTCCAGACACCACCAGTAACGTCTCGGAGGCATTTCCGTTGATGTCAACGTAAATGTTTCTTTGGTGTTCTTATTTAGCATCACCAGTAGAGGATTATAATATACATTCGGTGATGATGAAGTGGACGCAGTAATTTCCAAACCGTACATGGACAGCCTGTATAACCCAGTTACTTCTGCGGTATGTTCGAGAGTGTTATTTTGTGGTGTCCATGTTGATGATCCTGATGCTACTGTGTACACGATATTTTTAATTTGTCCGTGTGGAATTTTAATCAGATTCGTTTTTTCAACAATATTAGGCATTCCACTGACAATGTCGTTTAGTTTCGTGTTAACGTCGGAGAGTTTTATGTCAACAGTTGGTGGATCACAAAACAATTCGTTAATGGCTCTATTCACATTTCTACGAAAATTTAAAAATGTTTGTATGTGTCTAGTAAAATTATTATTGAGTGTAGTCATTTCATTATTGATTGTAGCTAACGAAGCTGTTACTGAAATTTCCTTATCATCAACATATTTTTTCGTTGCAGCATCAAACTCATATTCTGGTGTTCTAAGATTATTAATACCATTATTATTCATGTTGAGAAATGCACGCATTATACCACCGTTGACTAATACGTACTTAGATTCTTGATCATCAACGTATTTTCTTGTTGCAGCGTCATTATCTGCGGTTGGGTTTCCAAGGCCTGTAATTTTATTTTTATTCATGATAATGTTATCCGGGAATGAATCACCAGCTTTTTTGACATAATCGTTAATTGACTTACTGGAATCTTGTATCTTACCTTGGTCAGTAAAAGTAACGATATTATTAATAACCGCGGTAGGAATTCGTATAAGTACATCTGACAGTTGTACATTACTTGTCTTCAATCGTCCTTGTTTATCCTGAAAAACGACGACTTCATTTTGATCTACACTTGTGATATTTAATAAATCATTGATTTCATTTCTGAGCTGATCAAGAGTTGCGTATCTAGATAAGTCGCCTTGCTGACCTTTAGCAGATATATCTACTAATAATGTTCCAAATTTTGTATAATAGCTCATTATTTATTTAATGTAACATAAAATTGTTAACATTAGTCAGTTTAATATTACATAAAATTATATAACAACAATGCCGAAGATAGTAAATTTTGATACCGAACGATTAATCAAGCATAAACATAATAACGAACTTCCAGATTGTCATTATCTTATTATTGGTCGTACAGGATCAGGTAAAACAAATCTGTTATTGAGTCTTTTGCTCAACGATAACTTTAACTATGACAGGGTATATATTTACACAATTAACCCACAACAGGATAAATACGAATTATTGAGCGAGTACAACGATAAACTTCGTGATGAACTTCACGCTGGCGATGATATATTTTTAAAAAAACAACCAGAAGAACTAATTCCAGTTAACAAACTTGATTCATCTGAGCATAAAATAATTGTAGTTGACGATACTCCGCTAAACAATGAGGAGATGAACAAGATCAGATCTTATTTTTCATTATCGCGTAATAAAAGATGTAATTCTGTTTATCTCGCCCAAGGCTTTTACAACGTCGATAGATTTATCAGGCGAAATACTGGTTGTTTTATATTATTTCCCGGACTAGATAATGTTGATGTGAGAAATATTGCAAACGAGCAATGCGGTGACGTAACAAAAGACAAATTTATCGAATTATATCATCAAGCAACCCAAGACAAATATAATTTCTTTTTATTTGATAAGCTAGCGCGTGATCTGGCTAAGATGTTTCGTTGTTGTATTGAGATGTTTTTATGAGCGAATTTTATAAAGCATATAGAAAATAACGGACAAGCATCAACAAAGAATCGAGTTGCTAAAGAAATTTATTAAAACTCGAGCAGCTTTTAATAAAAAAGTGGAAGAAGCTCGGCGTGAACAAGTTCAAGCAGAGGAAGAAACTGCTAAACTTTTCAAACCTGTTACTGAAGCAGTACTTGGCAAGCAACCAGAAATATCAGTATTATCTGCAGAGGAGCTTAAAAAATTAAAAGAAAAAGGTTTGGTTGGAATCGTTAAAGAACAACAAGAAGCAGCTGCTGCAAAAATTGTTGCTAGATCTGATGAGGAAAAAAGAGTGTTGGCTGAGGCACTTGTAGGGAAGATTGCTGATCCTGCCGCTAGACAAACTGAACTAAACCGGCTGATCAATAATCCAATTTTTTTTGAGCAAAGATTGGCAGAATTAACTTCATATGAGATTAGGAATATTTTAAGAAAATTATCAGAAAAATTAGAGAATATTGAAAAGGAACAAGAAAGAGTCGGTGTGTTAACAGTAAGGTTTATGGAAGTTGGTGGAAAAATATTTTTTTTTAGAAAAAAAGCAAATGATAAAATAACAGATGAGGAATATAATGATTTTTTAAAAGATAATAATATAAACGATATTGATAATATAAAAAATTGGCCAGAAGAAAGATACGATAAACTTATTAGTAATTGGAATTATATAATTAAAAATAGTGATGATGCTGACAATAAATTAATAACAACTAAAAAAGAAGAAGATATAATTTCGCTCTTTGATATAATTAGGAAAGGTGTTATCGCTTATGTCTTTTACATAGCAGCGGGATATTATAGAGAAAAAGAATATGATAAAAGATGGAAATTTCACAGGAAGTTTAAATCAGTCGATGAAACTCGCGTTAAAAAATATAGAGAAGCTGTAAGAGTAAAAACAGGTACCGGTGTAAAAATATATACATCAAACGCAGAAATAGTTCACCGACTTATGTTGCTGATATCATCCAAAGAGGCTGGTAATGAAATCGTAGAAATCGATAACGAAATCATTGACATACTAGATCATCTTAGATCGAGTGGATTACGGACATCATCCGAGTATGAAATTTTACATAGCGATCTTATATAAAAATATTAATATAATGTCACTAACATCAACAACATTATTACTTGATTCCTCGCAGACAACAGGAAACAGAGCAAACTTTTCTGTTTATTACAATCCGCCAATAGAACTTGATCCTGAAAAACACTATGAGATTGGACTAATTTCCTGCACTTGTTGGAATTCTATAGCTAACGAAAAAACTGGAGTAAATGAGTTAAGTTTATTGAAGGAGATAGATGGAAAACATTTAAAATTCCACAAGGAGCTTATAACCTCACTGATCTAAATAAGACGATAAAAGAGCTGATAACAAAAGCGGGCATTATAGCTGATACTTTTGAGCTAACACCAAATTATAATATATTACGAGTTAGTATAACATTAAAAAATAATATGATGATTGATTTTACATCACCAAAAAGTATCGCATCACTGATAGGGTTTCTCCATAAAATTTATAATAGTCTTGAAGAAGCTGTTACATATAACAGTGAACTGCCAGTAAATATAACAGAAGTAAACACAATATTAATAAATTGCTCTATTGCTTCTGGATCTTACTCAGCCCAGGGTAGTAGAGGACAAACGATATATAGCTTTTCACCGGACGTTCCACCAGGATCGCTCATGCAAATTAATCCACGTCAAGTTATTTAGTATCCGATTAATCTTGAAAATCAAATAACAAGTATAACAATGCAATTAACAGATCAATCAGGTAGACAAATATATCTTAACAATGAAATTGTCACATACTATTTACACCTGCGCGCAACAACGTAGTTGTCGACGTCAATTTTGTGAGCCTATATTTTATAGACAAAGATGAGACAAAAAAAATTTATAGAAGGAAAATCGTAGGTGGATTTTTTGGAAACATATTTACTAAAATTGTAGAAAATGTCCCACGAATTGCGCGTAAAGTAGCACCAATTGCACTTGACGCAGGTAAAGCTTTTGCGACGGGTGCAGCTTCTTCAGCAGGCACTGCAGTAGGACAAAAGATCGCTGATAAAATTAGAGGCGAGAAACCACCGGTTTCCACATCGGAAATAAAACGAGCAGTATCAGATATTGCGCCAACAAAAGAAACAAAACGAGCTATGATAGCTACAACAAAAAAATTATTATCACCACATGGTGAAGAAATAGTACGTAGACTTGTAAATAAAACAAAGCCGACGACTCCTGCTGCTTTTTAATTTTGTGTAGCGATTATAAAATAATGTCAGCTAAAAATTATCTTGATCTTACTGAAGAATACGATACAGACGACGCTGTAACAGAATTCGAATACGTCGAGTATCTCGATGAAAACTCAAACGAACCAAATAAAACCGGTGTTAGAACTTTTAACACAAGAGATGAGGACGTCTTTCTACTTCCGCATAAGGCAGTGTTAGAAGTGCGTGGCCAAATATTAACTGCGATAGGTGGTGATATTGCAGCTGGTGCAGAAATTGCGCTTGTCAATAACGATTGGAGCTTGTTTAAAAGCGCACGATATCAACTGGCCAGTCAAACTGTAGAAGATATTTCAATGCACTTGCCCATAGCAAGTATAATACTTAATATCGTCTCGTTTAGCGATGATTATTCTAGATCAGTGGCCACAAATATGATGTGGTTTAAAGATACCTCATTCGGGATAGCTGTTTCGAGCGAGTTTCGTACTGACGCTGGTGTTCCTGCTGCAGATAACAATAATCTAATCGCCGATCCCGCTGCTGATAATGCAGCCACAATAGGTAATTCAATAAGATTAGCTGTTACAAATATACGACGACAACAATATAACGAGGGATTTGCCAAACGAAAAGCATTTGCTGCAGAATCTCGCTAAATAACGATGATGCTTCCGTTAAGTAAAATCTTTGGATTTTGCCGTGAATATAACAAAGTTTTTCGCGGAATAAAACATACACTTATTTTAGATCGAGCTGATCAAATGATTGTATAATGCACGCTGATGGGGTGGCTGAAGGACAGTTTGCTATTACAAGATTAGCGCTGTGGATGCCACGAGTTGTCCCCTCTGTAGCTAAAACGATGGAGCTCGAATCATTATTGACGGCCTATACAAAAAAGATATACTTCCAGCAAAACAGGATTTATCAAACAGCAATTCCTAACGCAACTGATTACACATGGCGTGTTACAACTACAGCTAGCGAACAACTACCTCGACACTTGTTCGTTGTATTTCAACGACAGGCACGTCGTAATGATCAAGAAATGAACAATTCCGTATTTGATAACCCTGATGTCAGACGAATATTTGTTAGAGTAAATTCTAAACAATATCCCGAACGTGCAATCGAATGCAATTTTGCTGTAGACGTCACCAGAAACATATCTCGGCCGTATATGTACGTTATGGAGGCTATGCAAAAATATCAGAACTCGGACAGTGGATCTCAAATATCAGTAGAAGAGTTTCGATTGCTCTATCCTATCTTTTATTTTGACATATCAAAACATTCCGAACGAGCTATCGGATCAACTGCTGATATTGAGGTCACCTGGACACTTGGCGAACTGCCAGCCGAACAGTATAACGTATATGCGCTAGTTGTCAGTGATAGATTCTTGACAATTGACGCGACTAAAGGAAGAATGACTGTACAAGTTTAATCTAACAACCTTGATATAAAATAATGAAAACCAAGTACACAACCAGAGAAAAATACCTAACATCCGGTCAAGTTGAAAAATTATCAGCAGCTGTTGCTAAACGCCTTTCTGTTTCTTTAATGATATCCCTAGAGACTTCAAATAAAACAGCGGTTAAATTAATGCTAACGCAACAACAAATCGACAAATTCGATAAAGGAAAACCGTTTGTTCTTAAACTATCTGTTTCACAAATAACAGCAATGTCAAAACAAGGTGGATTGTTTGGACCAGCACTTTCTGTGATAGCTAGCACAATGCTACCAAAAATTTTGCCAGTACTTGGTACACTTGGACTAGCGGCTGCGTCAGGGGCGGTATCTGGTGCAACGAAAAAAGCAGTTGAAGATCGTGGAATCAAACAAATCTATCTTTAGTTTTATGTAACAATATAAAATAAATGCCACAACGAAAAACAAAATCGTCGAAATAAAAAAGAAAACAACAGAACGCAATCGAACAAAACAAGGAGGATTTATTCCAATAGCTCCACTACTAGCGGGATTAGCGGGAAGTCTTCTTCCAAGCCTATTAGGAATCGGACGTAGAATGACTCTACCAGGTACCAGACGCTATTGAGCAATTTTGATCTCATTGAAAACTTGAATGACCTTGTCGGATTTCGCGGAGTATTTTCTAAAGACGAACTCGATGACGTACCAGGAGGTGGTTCGTGCATTGTAAATATGGAAAACTTTAACGATGGCTCAGGCACTCACTGGGTTGCTGTCTACGATAATAATTATTTTGATTCGTTCGGACTTCCTCCAAGCGACCTTATAAAAATATATATTTTTAAAAAATTTTAAAAAATTAATTGTTCGTCTAATCAACTACACCCGATTGGAACATCCGCTTGTGTTTATTATTGTATTATGTTTATAAAACAAATGTCAAAAAATTCTAATTTTTTAAAGTTTATTTTACAGTTTGACAAGCAGCCTTCTCACGCAAACGATGAGATTGCAGTTAATTTTTGTAATGCTATCTAAAGCTTACTAGTAATTTTATCTAAACTTGTAAATATAAAAAATGTCAACATACTGTCTCAAATGTAAAACTAAAACAGAAAATAAAAATGAGACGACGGAAAAAACGAAAAATAATAGAATAATGCTGAAAAGTATTTGTGTTGTTTGTGGTAGAAAGAAAAGTATGTTTCTGAAAAAACAAGTAGCTGAGACGTTAGGATCTGGTGTGGATAAAGTTATCCTGATTGATGATTAATCGATTTTCTCTTTCTTATGACAATTTTTTTATGAAACAAAATAAAATAAAATGAAGTGCAATTGTGATTGTGATAAAGATCTTTGTATCGAACAAGATAAAATCGTCACATGCTGTCAATCATGCAATCGCCGTGAGGTAATTGGCAGCGGAATTGACATTCACAAAATTATTGGCAAATTAACAAAACCAAAAGGCGGTTGGACATTGCCAGGTCATAAATATACTGGACCTTATAATCCTCTTGATAAACAACTAGATGAAAATGATAATCCGCTGTCAGGACAAGAACCTTACAATCAAGTTGATGAAATAGCGATGCGCCATGATATCTGTTATCGTGATATCGAACGTCCTGACAACGCTCGTACAGAAAGTTCAAAATCAGATTGCGATAAAGTAATGTTAGACGAACTTCGTGATATGAAACCGATAAATATGCGAGAACGTTTTGATACAAGGCTGATGCAGGGTTTTATTGCAGCAAAATATAAATTAGGACTTGGGAAAGAATTTTACGATGATCTGGCGGCTGAACTACACAAACCTAAAAAAAAAAGGTTTTCGCGACGTAAAGTTGTTGCAAATGCCGTTGATGATATCTGGGCGATAGATTTAGTAGATGTGTCAAATCTTGCCGAATTTAACGTTGCAGCTGACGCCTCTCCAAAACGATACTTGTTCAATGTTATAGATATTTTTAGCAAATATGCTTTTAGTGTACCTGTTTCGGATAAAACAGGATCGTCGATAACTGATGCGTTAAAACAAATAATAACAAGTACTGAAAGAAAACCGAACAGAATCTGGACTGATCACGGAGCGGAGTTTTTCAATAAAAAATTTGAGCGGTTTTTGCTCCAAAATAATATCAAAAAATATGTTACAGGGGAACGAGGGTAAAAGCGTTGTCGTCGAGCGATTTAATCGCACGCTAAACGAAAAAATATATAAACATATGACAGCTAAAAACACAAACAGGTATATTGATGATCTTCCGCAGATAGTTGACGAATATAATAACACGAAACATCGAACCACTAAAATGTCGCCAAATGACGCAATTAAAAGCTGATATTAGCAAATGAAAACATGTATCGCAGACATAAATTTAAAGTGGGTAATCGAGTTAGAATTTCTCTGACGAAAACAACATTTGAAAAAGCATTTACTCCAAACTGAAGCGAAGAAGTGTTTGTCGTTGATAAAGTACTTTTAAAAATACCTGTAACATACTCGTTAAAAGATTTATTAGGTGAACCTATAACCGGTAGTTTTTACGAGCAGGAGCTTCAGAAAATTGAACAAGATGTTTTCGTTATCGAAAAAGTTATTAGGAAAAAAGGCAATTAAAGTTGAGTTAAGTGGCGCGGGTATAGCGATAAATTTAATAGTTGGATCCCAACCAAGCAAATTATGAAATAATGTTTCTGTAGATTTCCTCGTACTTACGTTTGATAGATTTACATTTTATTGGTTTGCATAACCATATTAGATATTGTCTGCGATCGTCAGAGATCGTCATTAAGTTAAAAATCTTGACAAATATAAAATCGAATTTTATATATTTTTGTCGGCCTGGAATTTTTAGATTTAAAAAAGGTTTGATAAGCTGCCAAAATATTTGTTGTTCGGCAACAGTAAAATTAAATTTTATTATTCTTTTAGTAATGTGATACTTAACATTATATCGTCCAGTTGTCGGTCTGCTGTAATTCTTTCTGTCAACGACAGTAACTACTTCATCATCGTCGGATTCGTTGTTGTACAAAATATCATCTTCGCTATAACCAGCAGGTTTAGGGATAAAATTGCTGTTGGTGATTAAATTGTCGCTAGTGATTGTAATATTGTCTGCGACTTTATCGTTAGTGATTGTATCACTAGAGATGAAATCTCTTGCGATTGTATCTTCCGCGTATATATCAGCAAGTCTTTTCATCAGGTTCATATTATAATATACTTTTATCTAATTTATTGTTATAAGATGACTAACGAGGTAAAATATCAACAAAAAGTTAATATATTAAACTATAAGGAACTAGCCGAAGCAGTGAGAAAATGTCTGTTAGGGTATAATTCTTATTCTGTCGATGTTATTGTTACGCAAGGCGATTCTAATAACAGAGGCAGAAAAAAATAAACGATAGCGCAATAATGACGCTGAAATTTGATTATATCATTTGCCCACAATTGCTTGACCAGAAAGGAGCTAGCAAATATATCTAAAGATAATCCAAGCATTATATTTGCTTCAAAAAGCTGATCTTGTTATTCCATCGGCAACAAATTTTACTGCCCTGGGATTTATCTTGTAGTATTGAGCAGCAGATGAGATTGAAGGAAATTTGATTTTCTTATCTATTTCGGGATCAAATGAAACAACAGGTTTTGCCGGACGTCTAAAATTGATACCACCACCTAGTCTTTTATTCACATTTTCCTGCTGGGTAACTAGGTCTAAATTTTCCAGTCGATTGTCAAATTTAATGCTGTTGATGTGATTACTAACCAAACCATTAGGTATAGGTCCGTTAAACGTCTCGTAAACAAAACGATGGCTAAGATAACTAACTTTACCGCTAGTGTTCCTCTGACAGTTACCGTGAGATACCACATATTATTCATGCTACCAAGAACATTTTTAGTTTTTCTTCTTCGAATAATTCCCTTATCATTTGCCTCGTAAAGATTAAATATTGGGTGGTGTTGATACTCATCTTGTAAAGCTAAATTTTCAATATTGTCATCAGTAATCGAATTATTTACTCTATATACTCGTTGTCCTTCTGGAATATCATCGCAGAACAAAGTATAAATAAAATATTTTCGAAACATTTCAATTATATCTGTGTTATCACCTTTTACTGAAATTATCATACCAGCTGGTGTTGGTTTTCCTATAGATTTTTTAGATTTTATGTTAATAACCGAACTAAGTGCATTTCCAGCATATGAGTTATACTTCGGATGAACGTGATATACTTCTTGCTCTTCCGCTGTCAGTCTCATATAGCTTAAAATTTCTGTCATTATACTATAAGCATTTTATGTCTCTAATTGATTTTTCAACTGGCGTGCGGTGAGTTATCGATCGAACAATCAATTAGAGATATAATATTACACTATATATATAGCAATGTTGAAATTACGTGATATAGCCAAGAAGAGCCTTATGGGAGAACCCGAAAAAATAGCGACTGCCTTTACAGGATTCGACAACAGTTATCGGTTTGATAAACAAATCGTACTAGTAAATTTCACTGCAACAAATCTCTATCATTTGCTAGAGCCAACTGTAAAACATGAACTTGAAAAACATCAGGGTCTAAGAATATTAGTGGAATATCACGTTATATTTTCAAAGCTACTTGTGACGAAAGAATCAACTGACAAAGAAATTGCAGACCCTTACATTAATGCAAAATCAAGGCGTGTTTTGCTTGGGACTGATCTTTTATCACTAGCTAATGAAATACACCAGGAAATTTGGAAAAAGATAGAAGAATTTACTGAATCGGGTTCGGGTTGGAAGTTTGAAATTATTACTGAAATTTTATTTCACACAATAAAATATAACGTATTACGCGGTAATTCGTATATTGACCTACCACAAAAATTAAAAAATAAAAAATGCTGTATAAACGAAAAGAACGTCGATAACAGATGTTTTCAGTGGGCTATTCTTTCTGCGCTATTTCCAGCAGAAATACACGTTGATCGTGTCGACAATTATTTTAGTCACGTATCAAAATTAAATTTTAATGGTATTGACTTTCCAGTTGCAGAAAATCAAATACCAAAGTTTGAAAAGCAAAATAATGTTTCAGTAAATGTTTTCGGACTAGATGAAAAAGAAAACGTCTATCCGAGATATATTTCAGAAAAAGCTTCACAATCGACAATAAACTTGCTGTTTTATAAGAACCATTACGTTTGGATTAAAAACTTTAATGGACTAGTTGGCAGACAGTATAGTAAACGAAATAAAAAAACGTTCTTTTGTTATCGCTGCTTGCACGGTTGTAAAGACAATGAAACATTACAAAAGCATTTGCAGTACTGTAGTGACGTACAACGAATAGCAATGCCGTCCAAAGAAAATAGTTTACTGCAGTTTGTCAATCAGAATCACAAACTAAAATTCCTTTCGTTATATACGCCGATTTCGAATGCTTACTTCAGCCTGTACTTGGTGTAGAAAATAATCCTGACAAATCGAGTACAAGAAAAACTCAAAATCATGTTCCATGTGGGGTAGCATATAAGATAGTTTGCTGTGCTGATTCGAGCTTATCCAAACCAATCAAATTATATCGCGGTAAAAATCCAGCTGTTTGGCTTCTCAAGCAGTTAATTAGCGAAGTTAATAATATATTTAATCGCATAAAAAGAATAACTCCAATCATAAAACTGACATCTCAACAAGAATCTGATCACGAACAAGCGGAATTTTGTCATATTTCTGAAAAAGCTTTTGACTCGCCTGATAATAAAAAAGTACGTGACCATTGTCATTTGACCGGGCAATATCGTGGAGCGGCTCATGATAAGTGTAATTTAAAATTTCATGCTCCGGATTTTATTCCAGTTGTTCTTCACAATTTCAGAGGGTATCATAGCCACATTATCGTAGAAGCTTTTGGTGATCTCGACATAATATCTCGTTTAAAACTTGATAACGTAATCAAGTGCATTCCAAATAATTTTGAAAAGTATATGTCAGTTACTTTAGGTAAGTTGCGTTTTATTGACAGCCTACAGTTTATGGCAGCATCGTTAGATGAGCTAGTGAAAGATTGTAGCGAGTTTAATAACCTCCGAGACTGTTTTGGAGATAAATTTAATCTACTGACTAAAAAAGGAGTATTTCCGTACGAGTATCTCAACGATTGGAGTAAATTTGATGAAACCTCGCTACCTGACAAGGATAAATTTTATTCGCAACTTAAAAATGAAAATATTATAGATGACGAGTACAAATACGCACAAGATATTTGGAATAAATTTAACTGCAGAACATTAGGTGATTGTCATGATTTATATTTGAAAACAGATGTATTACTACTAGCAGATGTTTTTGAAAGTTTTCGTCGAGTAAGCTACAGCAATTATGGACTAGATCCTTGTTGGTATTATTCTGCTCCCGGGCTGTCATGGGACGCTCTGTTAAAATTTAGTAAAGTAAGGTTAGAATTACAGACTGACGTTGATATGTTCAATTTTATCGAAAAAGGTATCAGAGGCGGTATTAGCGTTATAACAAAGAAATAGTCTGAAGCAAACAACAAATACCTGAAAGAGTACAATCCTAAACTTCCTTCGAAGTATATAATTTATCTAGATTGTAATAATTTGTACGATTATTCTATGGCAGAACCAATGCCTTTTGGTGGATTTCGTTGGATTACATCTGAACAATTTCTATCGGAGACAGAAAAAAAGATACCTGACGATGTTTCGTATTTTGTTGAAGTTGATCTCGATTATCCTATTTCGCTACATAATTTACACAACGATTATCCTTTCTGTGCGGAATCAATGATCATTAATTATAGTATGTTATCTCAAGAACAACAAGCGATAGCATCACCAAGACAAAATTCTATGGTAAAAAACTAGTACCAAATTTACTCGATAAGAAAAATTATGTTTTGCATTACAAAGTTTTAAAACAAGCAATAGATGCCGGTCTCGTGTTGAGGAAAGTTCATAAAGTTTTAAAGTTTAATCAGTCGCCGTGGATGAGAGGTTATATTAACTCAAACACTTCGAGAAGAGCTGTAGCGAAAACTGATTTTGAAAAAACTTCTTTAAGCTTATGAACAACTCCGTTTTTGGTAAGACGATGGAACATATTAGAAAACGAGTAAATATCGAGCTAGTTAATGATATCAACCGTCGAAATAAACTTGTGTCGGACAATGATTTTGTCAGTATGAAAATTTTTAATCAAAATCTTGTCGAGATACAAAGAAGAAAAACAAATCTAAAACTAAATAAGCCGATTTACGTTGGAACCTCTGTGTTAGATTTATCGAAGTGGCTCATGTACGATTTGCATTATAATTTTGTTAAAAATCAGTGGCCGTCCAGTAGACTATTGTTTACTGAAACCGACTCGCTCGTGTATGAAATTGAATGTGAGGACGTCTATCAGGATATATACGACAATCGGCATTTGTTTGATCTTTCCGATTACCCTCGTGACAGTAAATTTCATGATAACATAAATAAAAAGGTTATTGGTAAGTTCAAAGATGAAATGAACTCGAGCATCATCAAATACTTTATCGGATTGCGCAGTAAAATGTACGCCGTATTGTTAGACAATAATAAAATAACGAAAAAGGCAAAAGGTCTGCCTCGCGATTTTGTTAAAAAGTTTATGAAATTTCATGATTACAAGTACGCACTTGACGGCGGCGTTAGTTTTATAAGAGCAATGGCTATTCGAACAAATCGTCATAAACTCGAAACAGATGTTATTATCAAACGCGGTTTAAGTAACTTTGATGACAAACGTTATTGCGAAAATGGAGTAGATACATTTGCACTTGGGTATTGTTTTGATGATAGATCTATACTCGATATTATATTCGATGACTAAGGTATGAAATTTTCTGTAAACAATAAAAATAATGTTTGAAAATTTCATAGTGACAAAAAGCTACAATAGCAAGATCAAATATCTAATGATAGACGGCAAACAGTTGACAGTTAAATTAATAATGAAACATCAGGTATATGTTTTAACGCAGCTCGTCACAAGCTAAACCTTTTGCTTATCAGATCTGATGACAGCGAGTATTTCAATTACCTTGAACAATTGAGGCAGAAGTTATCAGCGGGATTTAAAAACTTTCATGATCCGATAAGTCAACAAAAATATACTAAACTTACCATCGATCTCTATCGGTCAAAAGTATATTTTATCGACAAAAAATATCCTCTTAACAAACCGCAAATAAAGGATTTGTCTGACTGTCGTCGCTCTGTGAGCGGTAAAGTAAAGTTTAGTCTTTATTATCGTGATGATGAAATATTTCTAGTATCAACCATTGAAACATTGATAATTGGTGATGAGGTATGAACAATAAAATTAATGTTTGAAGGAGGTAGAGGTTTTAAAAAGACTAAGTCGATTTGGGAGTGTTGCTGGGTCTCCAAGATGGTAATTTATATTTTTTGGAGGGTCTCCAAGATGGTAATTTATATTTGTTTGGAGGGTGGGTAAAATTCATGGATTATATTTGGTCAAGAACCAGCACTTGTTAGAAATGAAAATCCTTTAGGGGTGGGGATTTGAGGGTCTCCGAGATGGTAATTTATATTTGTTTGGAGGGTGGGGAGAGGTCTTGGGTCTAGACCCAGCATTATCCCTTACTACTAAGTCGTCTCAGGTCATACTACCTACTCACATCCATTACCTTACACATTTTTTACCAACTGAGAATTATTCCTCAAATGCAAGATTGTACGTTTGGACACTTAAGCATATTCCTACAGTATTTAAAGCATTAAAACTTATTAATTTTAAATATTAATATTATATTCTTATTTTAGCGTTCAACGCATTATTTAGCACATATTAAAGACACTCTGAGCAATCTGATGGAAATTCAACATTGTCTGTAGGATATTCTTCCTTTCATACTCATCTAAAGGTTGAACCCATTACATATTCTGCTTCGTATCGTGACTGGAAACTATTGATGAAGTGGTTAATACATTATATGTTCGATAATCACATGGACTGTATGTTTATTGCTTATGGTTTCTTTTGCATTTGTGCCATTTATCCTATTCACATATGCATATGTCGACAAAGACCGAAACACCAAAGCATGTCACAGGCATATGAGATATTTTGATTCATTCTAAACAGCAGGAATATGAAACTAGTGTCACTAAATCTGATTGAAAATATTCTCGTATCATCTAGACTAATTACATAGAAAAAGAAACTTCACAAATAATTATTATTGAATTCGCGCTTTTATGATTCCTTCCTTTCAAATACGGGCATCCTTCCCATAAAACTATAATATATCTGACGACAAAATA